>CBVK0101850220.1:0-13485 GCA_900067695.1 Picea abies | reverse complement strand
ATATATTGTTGTAACTACAAGCCCAAAAGAGGAGGCTCGCAGGCTCGACCTCGGGATTTTCCCCCAACCTAACACTTTACATAGCATCCACCAATCGTTGAGCCAAATGGCTCCGTTGGGTAGTCCGCCTGAATTTTAAATTAAATGCTAAGTTTTCCCATGGACGGGAGGAGATGCGCACCCAGCCTGTACAAATCAGTACCAGGCACAAATTTCAATGCAAAATATAATTTATTAATTGCATAGTTGCACACAGATCGAGGAAGAGAAACAGAGAAGGCATGAAGGTGACAATTTCCGATGCAGACAATTTGACAGACGTTTGTGGGTAATTCGACAACGTGAATTCAATGGTGAGGTATGTTTAGGCAATAGAGACTCTGATCAGCAGGCTAAATTTTGAAGAAGCCAATGTAAGCATGCTTTTCATTATGTTGTTTTNGAAGCCAATGTAAGCATGCTTTTCATTATGTTGTTTTTTCATTAAATGTTACAGCATAGTATGCTTGATACAAGTCTGAAGGAGCATGGAGAGGTTGCAACAGGACAACAAGACCAACTTATTCCTTCTATTTCTTATTTTCTTTTCTTCTTGCACATAAACAATTAAGCTATGTGTGATAGAGAATTTGTGGCACTTGGATGATAAGTGGCCAACGAAGTAGTCAGGAATCTCGTAGTTTTAGGATCTTTGTATCAGGTTGCATCTATGCTTGGATCTAAGCAGCAGATATAAGTCATTCTATGGCTCCATGATGATGGGGATCATTTATTATTCTTCCTCTTTTTATGTATTGAGTATGTGGGAATGATGTCCATGCCAGCATCATGGATGCCTCATGAGCCTGAAAACTTTTAAGTTTGTAAACATTTCTGATCTCTTGTTGTCGTCACCGAGAAGGGACTTTGGCCTTACCACTTTTAAAGGAGAGACATCATTACAAAAAGGAGAATAAAGTGGTCAATATTTGGAGCATGACCCAGAGACATAGCCCACATCGGGTGAACTCTGTTATCAAGGGAAGTGTCATATCTATTATGTGTATTATGTTCTTATGTTGCTTTTCCATGAATTTCTACACATAGAATATTAAATGCAAGCATGACATATAACACATAAGGAAGCTAAAGAGGTTTTTATTCACTTTGGATTCAAGCCTGTAAAGACTTCAACTATACCTTTAATTGCAATCTGCTCAAGTAAAACGATCTATAATTGACCCTTTGGAGGAGTGACGGGATCAAATAATTATTGGAAACTAATCACCCCCTGGGTTCAGATCAAGTGAATAGTGGATATTATATTTTATATATCATAATCACAAAAAATAGACAAAAACTTGTATTTATATAAATAATTATCTTGCATAGCTCAGTATCTTTGCCATACATCTGTTTGAAATATCATTCAATACCTTCAAGTTGACCAACAACAAAATAACAAAGATAAGAATTGTCTTTAAGTCTTTGAATAGTGGTTTTTATTCCTTATAAATAAGAGGTACATCATGAATATTACCATAGATCTCATCCATGGGTGTGTTATCATCCATGGAAATAAAGGTGTCATGGATCAACCTTCTCCCCCGCTCCAAAAAAAAAAATCACAATTTTATTAATATAAAGAAAATCACATTTTTCAGTGGTCTTTCATCCTTCCTTACAATATGAAAAGTGTATCATTTTGTCATAGCTACATCATCACAATCTAAAATCCTTATATATATACACATCATAGTACTAAACGCCTCATCAATCGAAACTATGTCTTGACCTAAAGCTTGGAAATCTATAAAATTTAGTTATAGAAAACCGTAAAATAATCTTTTGTGAGACTTTAATAAGTGTGTTTATCTAATCCTTTGAGCACCATCTCTATAATATAGCTCAATATATTCAAATAAAATCATAACACTAAACCTCTAGTATGACAAAAACCATAAATCAACGCTTCGTCTTCTTTGACTAAAATATGTATTTCTTTAGTTCCTTACATGAAGGGTCCTAGATCATATTCATAAAGAGTATATTCTCATTTCTCCCACTTGTGACAGAATCTAGGGGCCATCTACAATTCTTCTTTTGGCAATAAGTTTGTTGTCATGCTTATTTCTTTACAGACATGGACAAATGATACATCAGCTATTGAATATTTTATATTTAGTATCTCCTCATATATAGGCCTTATTAAAAAATAATCTAATGCCCTTTTCCCCTTCATCCATTCAATTTACTAATAGTGATTCTCCCATGATTTGGATTTTTTGTCCACCCTTATCTATTAGCATCCTTAATACCAATTTTAAGGTTGTCATATTAACTTTGTTATTTAAACTTATGCCCAATCCTACTTTCAATTTATACTAGTGGGAATTAGATATATATAAAATCCCTCCAACCCCACCTATTAGTGGGTCCCCCTAAGCATCCCCATCAAAGTAGGCCTAGGTTATCAATTTTTCAATGACTTCACTTGTCACCATTATTGGAGGCTTGTTATTATTAACCTATTTGAAGTGTTTGAGAATTGAACATCCTTAAGAAGCACATAACTATGGAGGTTTTATAATTCCTTCAAAAATTCTTTCGTACCTAGCCATACCCTCCAAGCTACTATAAGAGGGAGTGTCTTATGCATTCTAGTTTAATTATTTTGACACCACACATTCAAAGAAAATTCCACATTATCCTCCCATAGGTATTCTCATGCCTAATAAAGATTATATTTCTCTCCATTCAAACACCACATAAGAACACGGTATGATCATATATGAAACATCTTCATCACATACCTTGCCTAAAGGGAATCTTCCAATGCCCTACCAACTTATCCTTTGCATGAAATATTGGGTGGAAAACCTTTAATTCATTTTGAGCCACAAAAATATCTTAAATTTTTAGTGGGCACTTGAACTTCCAAACTCTTTGTACCACCACTGTTGATTCTAAGATAGGTCCTCCTCCCTAAGTACCTTATATCCTAAATTTGGAGTATATCTACCACCAACATGATTCTAAGACCAAATAATCTCATCCTCTTCTTCTTTTATTCTAACATGATTTCTTTTAAATATTGATAGTAATTGTTCTAGGTTTGACCCCCTACTCCATCAAATCCCAAACTCTCAGCTTCAATCCATTCCTAACTTGGAATATAATATCTCTCATGATCAACTACTTGAGATAAATAATATAATCCTCATTCTCTTAATGCTCCCACCATATTCCTGGGTAACTTGTAATTCTCATCACACCCTACCCAAGGTTCATCTCCCAATCTAACTTCATTTCTATCACCTACCTTCCACACAAGACACTTACTGGTTAATGAGAAGGCCAGAAAAACTACTTTCCATATTACAAATGCATTTTGAAAGGACATAGTATTTGATCTGATACAATCCTCCACTGACGTAGGTTAAATATGTTTTTTCTTTACCACGTTGCACCACAACCCTCTTTCTTCATTGATTTTCCACACACATTTTGTAGCTAGTTCCCTTGTAAAGCAATGAATATTTTTTATGCCCCAACCACCCATTTCCTTTGGGGATGCAAGCTTCTTCCATGCTACCCAAGGTAAGTTCTTCCTTGAACTCTCCCTAGCTAAAATGTATTTGAAACTAATTATTATTACTTGCTACAAAACACCTTAGGGGATAAAAGATAAGGAAACCCAATATACTATAATAGCATGTGACATTAATTTAACCAGAACCAATCTGCCCCCTTAGATAAACATTTATTACACCATAAGGCTAATGCTTTCTCCGCTTTAGAAATCATCCATCACCAATCCCTTTTAGTATAGTCATTAGGATTTAAATAGAAACCAATATACTTTGTACCTTATTGTAATTCCACTTTTGTGAAGGGAAACATTTGTTTAAACTACTCTATATCCTTCTCATTGACATCCATAAAAGAAACTATATATTTCCCCATGTTAATCATCATTCATGTGGCCTTACAATATAGATACATAATTACTCTTATTTTTTCTACATCTCTTCTCGTTCCATCACATAATAGAAGGATTTTATCAACAAATTTAAATATAGTGATCTACCAACTCTGACCCCTTTAGGAGCTTTAGAATATTTTACCTCATACAAGGATTTACTTAAATATTTATCTAGTAAAAGGAATATTAATTGAGAGAGTGGGAACCCCTTTCTTATCCCTCTCCCTAACCTAAATAATTCAAATGTTGAGCCATTAATTAACATTGTGAAAGAGACTATGGGTATAGAACTCATAACCTAGTTGACAAAGTTAATATTAAATCCCACAATGAAAATGATTAGCTTCAGGTAAAGTGATCTTACCCTATCATATGATATTGATAAATCAACCTTGATTACCATATAAGGGGACATTTTAACTCTTTTAGAATGAAATACTTCATGATCCATCCCCAAATCATCAAGAATTTGCCTCCCTACTAGAATACTAAACTTCTCTTGGGATATAGATTTTGAATACGGTTCCTTGACCCTTATAGAAATTATTTTATATATGTAATTGCACAATGAGATGGGAATATAATCCTCAAAAATAGATGGGTTATCTTATTTAGGAATCAAGGCAATGAAAGTTGTATTAAAGGTTGTCAGAATCCTACTAGATATCATAGAATCATCAATCACTTTTAGAAGATACTCCTACAGCACAGATCATAAAACCCTAGGAAGAATTCCATAGGCCACTCATTTTGCCTAAGGCTCTTATCCTTCTAAAAAGAGTGAAAAACCACCTTGATTTATTCCATTGATACAAATTCCATTAATATCACATTATCATCATCTAAAACAAAGTTGGGAATGAGGGTTTCCATTTTTACCAACTCAACTGTCTTGGCCCTATCATCTCCCTTAAGAATCCAAATGACATGATTGATTTTTTCCCTTTCCATATGCTTAAAACTTCAAATTGAATATGCATTAATAACCTTCATCTTCCATATCGTATTGACATTTTTCCTATGATTAGAAAACTAATGGAAGAAATTTGTGTTATCATCACCCTTTTCCAACCACAAAGCTCTATTTTCTAGTCTCCATGTAGCCTCTTTCTCATCTAACCATTTTTTTTATTATTATTTATAATTCATTAATTAAGGATTTTTATCCTTATAAGTAAAACTTATTAAATCCTGAAATTAAAGATCATCCAATTGACTTTCAATCTCAAGCAAGTACTTCTCATTTTTAATTATTTTTTTACTTACCCACTTTACAGCAGCTTTCTTTACCTTCTTATGATTATACATGAATTGAATAGTTATATATTCCCTACTTTCCCTATCAAAAGGAACCCACTCATCCTTTACAATATTTATATAGTCCTCATGTTTGAATGAACTTGGAGGATTTTCACCCCCAACAACCGCCTCCAAGAATATAGAAAAATTATTTGAATCACCTCTAGAACCAACCCATTGTTTAATTCTCATAAGGTCATTTAAAAAACCTTATATCACTAAAAACTTTCCAAGTATCTTGGAGATACTATTAGAACCCAATCTCTTATTTCTCTAGGCAGTTCTCATTCTTATTGGCATTGCATCAAAAACAACCATTTTCTTCCAAATTCATAACAAACAAATATGATAGAGTATCCACCTAGGCAGGTTCACCCCATATTTCAACATTCCCTATAGATAAATTCATGTCTTCCCCTATAATAATAAATTATAAAGCTATTTTTAATTAAGAAACTTCTCCCAGAAAGAGACTCGATCAACATAGGGTCCATATTTATTAAAAATTGAGAATTCCAATCCTAGCTCCTGAGAGTACAATAAAATGGCCATACCTAAGTCAAAAGCCCAAGTACTAGTGCAAATAAGAGATATAATCCTCCATCCTAAAAATAATTGACCATATCTACCCCTAAAGTTAGAAGAAATAAAATCCCACCCATACAGAAGTTTTTTTAAGTCATGACAAATTATATCTTCCCCCCCCCAATAGACTCCTGAATTAATAATATGTCTAGTTTTTGGGTCTCAAAAAGCCCCTTTAGGGATTTTTTTAGAGGGTTGACCTAAGCCCCTGCAATTTACAAAAAACAAAATCATTATATACCCATCCCCAGGGGTGGCTTGCTCTAAGAACCCCTAAAATGGATAATTGTTTATCGGCTTGAACATCTAGGTTTGACGTCTCTTGAGCTAGGGTTAGTTTTGATTTTATAGCTCTAAGACCCTCCTTTTTTCTTTTTATATCATTCAATGGAAAAATCCCTACCACCCCCCATTCAGTATCCATTAATTCACCTTTTTTATTGGTGAGAGAGTATCTAGGTGCCCCTTCTAACCCAATTCCTCCTCACCCAAGGACATCAAATCTATACCATCCAAACATTATATATACTTATGTGGTAGATCCTTAGAATATCTATTCCTTATCATAGATCCTATACTTTCTAAGATGGTAAAAGATGATAAACTACCCTTCCTCTCCCCAAATCCCTTGAAAATCCCACCACTACAATAAGACCATTAAATCTCATAGAAGTAGATATAGAATTCCCCCAAACACATTCATAATAAGAGAAATCATACTTAAGGGAGTGCCATCAATTATAGATATACCTTCAAATAATGTTCCTAATCCCTAGTTTGTCTTTGTGTCTTCCTTAGGTTATTCTATATTTTCTCACTTCTTTTATTTAATGGGCGAGGAGTTGCTTGCTGCAGTAGAGGAATCGAGGAGTAAAGGCATTATTGTTGGGGCTCTTAATGCAACCTTCATCACTTTGATACAAAAAAGTGATAAGCCTTCTTCTTTTAGTGATTTTAGACCTATTTCTCTCGGTAACCTTATTTTTAAGGTTATTTCTAAAATTATAGCTAATAGATTGAAGCGAGTGTTATCCAGGTGTATAACTCAGGAGAAATTTGGTTTTTTGGATGACAGACAAATTACAAATGTTGTAGGGACTGCTCAAGAAGTGTTGTACAGTGTCAAATAAAAAAATCTCAAGGCTTTCATTTTGAATCTGAATCTAAGTAAGGCTTATGATCGGGTGAATTGGACATTCTTAAGACTTGTTTTATTATAGGTAGGTCTTCCTTTGGAGGCAGTAGATTAGATAATGTCTTGTGTCCAAACTGCAATTTTTGCAGTCTTCATTAATGGGGAGCCATCGAAAGTATTTAAGGGAGAATGTGGCCTAAGGAAAGGTTGTTCGTTGTCGCCATTGCTATTCCTACTGATAGTCAAAGGATTAAGTGTCTTAATTAGGCAAGCGGTGGTAGACGACAGCATCCAAGGCATAAAGATTTATAGTTTTGTAAGAGTTACTCATCTACTCTTTGTAGATGATGTGTTCTTAATGGGAAAAGGAACAATGGAGGAGTGGATTCAATTTAAACAGGCCCTTTAATTGTTCTCCAATGCGACAGGTATGTTGGTAAATAAAGAGAAGTCATTATTTCTTATTGTAGAAGTTGATAGTAATATGAGACGTAGTGTGAAAGATTTTTTAGCATCAGAATGGATGACTTGGATTGCAGTTTTAAATAATTGGGTTTTTTTTTAACCTAACAACTATATGGTAGTTGATTGTAAATGGATTATTAGAAAGGTGGATAAAATAATAGGGCTATGGTGCAATACATGGCTTTCAATGGGCGGAAGACTAGTTCTAGCCAAGTCTGTGTTAGATGCAATGCATTTATATTGGATCTCCTTGACTAGATTTCCTAAATCTATTCTAAATGGGATAAGACAGAGACTCTTTCACTTTTTATGGGCAGGAAGAAAGAAGTCTCATGTTTTTCACCTAGTTAAATGGGAAGTTTTAGCGCATCCTTACAACTATGGAGGTTAGGGTCTGAAAAATGTATTTCACTTTGGTGAAGCCTTGGTTGCGAAGTCACTATGGAGAGGCTTACATAAAGAACATTTATGGGGGAAGATACTAAGGACTAAGTATTGTAAATCTCTTAATTGGGAATTGTGGTTGCGACGGGACAATAAAAGTATTAGGGGAACGTTGGTGGTCTAGCAAGATTTTTATAAGGCAGTACCGATGATTGAAAAATGGATGGCTTGGTGTCCCCAGAATGGAGAAAACATTAGACTGGGATAAGATCCTATTATAGGATCTAATAATTTCTTCCAGTTACCTTCACAGTTGGTTAATTATTTAAGAATGAGTGGATTCTGTAAGATTTTTCAGGTGAAAAAATAAAGTGAAGACCTCATTACTGGTCATAGCTGGAAATCAGGGGAGGATCTGAATATTCCAGTTAACCTGAGACATCTCTGGGATCATTATGTTAATGGATTAAAACATAGTGGAATTCAACTCAATTAATAAATTGATATGCTCAGATGGTCGTGGGATGATAGTGGAGGAGAGGTTCAAGCCAAATCGGCATATGAAGCTTTGTGTTTTGAAGGACTTCAGAGGCAGAATGAATGGTGATGTAATTCTTTGTGGAAGAAAAATTTCCAAATGAAAATAAAGTGATTCGTATGGATTGTCATGGAAAACAAATAACTAACTTGGGAGAATTACCAAAAGAGAGGCGGAATTAGTCCTAGGGGGTTTTTGCTTTGTTTGAAAGTAGAGGAAATTGTAGGTCATCTCTTTGGTTCTTGCTCTTTCTTGAGGGAAGTATGGAAGGAATTGGATTTGTTTTGTATTTTGATCAAAGGTGGAAATCAAACTCAATATTAGAATGTTTATTTGAGTGGAAAAAGAATAGTCATGTGCTCAAAGATCTACCTTTTATGATGTGGTGGTTTGTATGGAATCACTTTAATGTTGTGATGTTTGAAGGAAAGCAACGAAATATAGGAATGGTTGCAAAAATAATTATCATTTATTTCTTAGAAGCTATTGTTGCACGTAAAGGTAAGAAGATCAGAAAGATTTTTCCAGTGGTATTTGATGAAGATATACCAGTTGGTTGGTTTGATCGTGTTGCAAGCAATTCTCGATGTAGAGCAGGAACTTTATTAAGAATTTCTCAAGATTTGCAGGTAAAAGTTAAATTAAATGGTGGATATGGAACTAATACAAGAGGAGAACTCTTAGGATTATGGGTTCTTCTAGAGACAACCTCTCTTTGAAAGGTAGTCAAGATTCAGGTTGCAGGTGACTCGAAGATCATAATTGAATGGTTCAATGGTGTTTTAAAACTTCAGGAAGCAACTCTATATTCTTGGCAGAGGAGAATAGCATATTTGAGGCAAGGATCTTTTTCAATTGAAGCAAGACATATTTACAAAGAACTTAATTAGGAAGCGAATGCTTTATCCAAAGAAGCTCTTTCTTTGGATGAGGGTGTACTTCTATTATATGTTTGGAATGGAAATGTTCTTCTTAGGGAAGAGAAGAAGAATATGTTTTAGGAAATGTCTCTTTGTTTGGTTTTTAGGGAAGGTCATCAGTTTTTTGGAGAGTATGAGTTTTCATCTTTGAAGCTGGGTTGTTTTTTTGTGTAAGGGTTTATGATGTGAATATATGTCCTCTGTAATTTTCTTAGGAAGATTAAGAAGGTAGTATTATTTGTAGTATTGGCAAGTTTGGAGGATGTATGCAGTGTTATTTTATATCTTTAATTAAATATAGCATTTTTTTTCGGCATGAAAAAAAAGGTTCTTCTATCTTTGACTCATTTTCATGAACCTTTCGGGGACTAACTTTCAATACCTTATCCACACTTTTTTTAAATACCCCATTTGAAACCCTCTCATTATCCTTTTGATCACTAGAATCCAAATTAATATCTGGAAATTGGACCTTCTCATCTGTCATCGCCACTTTCAAAAAATTCTTCTAAACAACCCTCTTATCCCCCTTGTCTCCCTTCATCAACCAAACCTTTGGGTGAAAATACAAGGTGAGTTCCTCTACCACATGTCCATAAGCATGTCATATAACACATTTGAATGGGACTCCAAAATAATCTAGGATTTGAGTAAAGGATTCAATACCCTTTTGCAAAATCATTTTCAGTGACAACCCATCTTGAATGTCAATGCCCATAAAAAAAAATCCCATTGGCATCACACCATAATATAAAAAAAAAAAACATGTCTACTTCATAAAATATATCTAAATCGTTCCCAATTGCCTTAAAAACCTGAGGAAATGTCCAAAAAATTACTTGGAAGTTGAAACGGGCCATCATGATGGTTGGCCATCCAAGGAAGCCCATTAAAAATGAAGGATGTCATGAAGAAGGGCATTCAATGGAAGACAAGAGAGGAGATACTAAGTGGAAATGAAGAAGTTAATTCTTAAGAGGAGAGCTCTAAGGGCAATCAACTCAAAGATTGTATGGCAAGGGAGACATTGTGCTTGGCCAGACATGAGCACAGGTTGTTTTTGAGTTCAACCCACTTGTAAACTTGTTTTTGCTAATGAGTAACAATGCATTAGGATTTTTATTCATAGCTCACCCTTTTTTTAATCAGTTCCTCTTAATATAATCCTCATGGAATGTTGGTTTTCTTGTTTGGGTTTATAATGTAAATTTTGTTTCTTGGTGTGTGTTTCAGTACTCTACACTTTGGATGTTTATGTTGTGTTCTAGTTATTGTTTGAAGATTAGAATTCATTGCTTAGATATGGTGTAATGTATTGTTGGTTCCCTGTGTAAACCACATTCCACAGATTGATTCCTTCATTAATTAAGTTATGGGTATAAAAGTGTTTGTGGATAGAATAGTTTTTAATCACATACCCATATCCATCACTCTATTTTTCTCAAGATGTTATCCCCAAAATGCTCAAAATCAAAGTGTTTCATAGTTTTCTGACAATGAGAGAGGTTGCACAATTTCTTGAGTAATCTGAATGGGTTGATGAATGGTTGCATGAGTGTTATGTGTGCCCATTTGAACAATACATATTTTCTTCAATAAGTGTTGTTAGAGTGTCATGTAAACACATTGGAAGGGCAGTGTCAACTTCCAGTCATACACATTTTGTAGACATATAAAGAAAACTTGATTTGAAACTAGATATGAAGATAGAGTTCTCAGTGGAAAATTAATTGCAAAGATCCATATATTATTTTCTACAGAGGGTTTGTGTTGACCAAACGAATAGGCCATAGGCCTACCATTTACAAATCACCCTAGGAACCACACTATCGAGATAGACCATCTCCAAGTCTAAGAATTCAAGAGACTTTCATTATAAAGATGGGAATGAATTTTGATGAAAGAGTTTGGATCTAAATATTTCTCAAAGTTGACAGTCAATGAGAAGACTTCTACATTTTAGGAACAAGCATGCCATGAATTAGAACCAAATCCATAGCCATAACTAGAGCCATTGGCTAGTGCTAGAGTTAGAGTTATAGCTAGTAGCCAAAGTTAAAGCCAGGTTCCAAAGAAGTAGACAAAAGGCATGTTCATCCATATTGTTCATCTAATATTTTAGAGAACAAAATACTCTCAATAGGGAGTTGTGATCTAAAATGGATCCAAAAAATCAAATGGTTGTCAAACTCAACACCTAAGTACAATTGGTCAATTAATGATGTTACATAAAATATTAAGTACAATGAAAATGTAAAAGTAAATGAGATAAAAGAGAGGAAAAACAAGAATTAAATGAATTAGGAAATGAAAATATGAGAGATGGGAATGGGGAACTGAAATGTCAATCTATTGGCCTTCGCATTACCCCCCAACTCTCCTATAACTTATGGTAACTTGAATCTCAAATTGATTTTTCTTTTTATGGCCAAGAGAGGAGGATGCTAAAGAGCCACGAGTTTCATTGTAACTAGAAATTGTCAAAATAGAGACCAAGCAACAATTCAAATGTTGATATTCGGGTTTGGGTTTCCAAGTTAAACATCGAGTTATTATGTGATGAATCTCTTTATTTTCTTTGTTATTTTTCTATCTATGAGGTTAAACTGAATTTACTATGTATTCTAATGGTTTCCTAATAATTTTAATGGTGTGAAATTCATTTAATGGAAATGCTCTAAGTTTTGAATCATGTCTTTGTTCCTCTTGGCCATTAAGGAATTCCAAGAACTCTTGAATGCACAACATTGGTTTATCTTTGAGATTCAAGATAAATGTCTTAGATAATATCGTTGTTTCACTATTGTAGAGAGTTTCAATTTTTATTTTTCTTGTTTAATTAACTATTGGAGGAGGGAAAATGACATTGTTCCTTACCATGGTTGTCACATGTCATCTTCTTATTTTTCGAAGGATTAATTGTTGCATGTACATTGTTGAGAGACCATACACTACCTAGAAATTGATAAAAACCATGACATAGTATGTCCATGTCGTTTCTGATCATTTGGAGGTTGTACACACCACCATATAGGCTATATGCACCACCGTAGAGGTCATACGCATTCCATTCAACCAATGTGATCATCTCTTTTGGTTCTACATTGGGTGGAGAGTTAAGGTTATTTAATTAATCAAAGGAAGTATTAATTACTCCCTTATAGTTAAATCATTTGGAACTCAGTGGTAGTTTATTCCTTCTCTAATAGTTGGAGCTATCCACATATTCATTCCAATATGTCTTGTATTGGAATGTCGACACAGTTATAGTAGTGATGGAGTTAATTGTCATCATGGAAACATTAGGTAATGGACCATGATATAGTATTTACTATTGGATTAACAACAATGGCAATTGATACATTTCCTCCCTTAGCAAATAAAAAAACTTCTCAAGTGTAATTAAATACTTGAATGCTAGTATGAATTGGGATGGAGCCATATGTGCATCTAGGTTGAGTTAAATACATTCTATTTTGGGTGTTTTAACTAACTAATAAGAGAGGTTTCCACCTCCATTAACTCATGGTTTCTTTGGTCAATGCATTTTGTCTCCATTCATCACATTACAATTACTTGGGAATAATACATACATATTGATAAGCATTGCCTTGCAATGAAAGTTGTAGTCGAAGCTTGAGTACATACTTATGGTGATTGCAACTGAAGGTACATTGAGATAAGTTCTTTTGTTATGGAAACACTCCATAGGAAGCTAGTAGCATTGTTCATTTGCTTCTAGAGAAAATTCCAAAGGCTATGCATTATTATCTTAACAAGTAGAGGTTGATTTATTGTTGGAAATAAAAGCAGAATCACTTGAACTTGTTGATGGTTATTATTGGCCTATGGTACCATAGTAGTAACCAATACTTGAGCCCAAGACTAAGAAGAGCCTTCATGCCCATAAAATCGTCAAATAAGCATAGTCTCAACCTTGATCATCTTGATAGATTCATTTTAGTTGGATATCAACATGCAAAGCAACTACACTAAATAAAAATATTTCAACGACCTAGTATTTGTAGAGTATGTTGGATTACTTAGAAAGCATCATCAAAAGAATTTATCCTCCCTTGAATTTTGACCTTCTTTACTTCACCTTCCCTTTGAAATTCGCCTTAGATATCCTTTGGTTACCCCAGTCACTTGTATATATTCAATATGCTCAAGTGTAATTAAAATGAGAGACCCT
>CBVK0101850205.1:0-12645 GCA_900067695.1 Picea abies | reverse complement strand
GAGGAGAGGAATAATATGAATATGCTCTGGACCACTGAAAGTTCTAGTCTTCACGACGAAAGATATTTAAAGTATCACCACAAAACTATTGTCTAGTTGTTGCTACTATAGGTTAATGGGAGTATTTATTCAGCTGGATAATAACTTGAAATAAATATTTTCGGAGAGATGACAATAATATAATCCCTTGGAAAATTGAGATTTAATGCAATTTAATGAGAATTCCTCAGGCCTTTTGCCAGTAATGACGATCTTTTCAAAGCCTACAAAACAATTGTTAGCACTAAACAACACTTAATGCATATTGGAAAAAGCACGAGAATGGCGACAACAAATGAGACAAATTTTCAATATGGAGCTTTTCATGATCCCGCCAACTCGGGAACCCACGAACCTGTGGTTATGGATGATCAAAAATAAGTTAAGCATAGAAAGGCGGTGGATCGGTCTTGCATGCGGGAGAAATAAAATACTTAGGGGTTCAGCACTCGTAAAAAATATGATGGTCACAATGTAGATCATGGAACTTTGGGTGCAAAGTGGAGATCACGAAACTTGGAGGATGAGGGCTTGAACCTGTGAAGTTGGAAAAAAGGGCTAAGTGTAAAGTAGTAGGGTGGTCAGTCAGACTTCTGACATAGGAAAGTGAATGGAGATGAAGGTCCTCCAACCCATGAACCGACCTATTTTTAAATACGACTAAGTATGGTAACTAGAAAGGGATAGAAGAGTAGAAAAAAGAAAGAGGGAAACAAGGGGAGGTGTTGAAGGGGGAAAATAAATGGAAAAAGGAAGTTGGGAAAATAGAAAGGGGAAGGAAAAATTTGGAAACGTGAAATGATATCAACAATGGGTTGAGTCACTGCAATCCTAAGGCCTCCATTTTCATCTTGCGTTTGGAAGGAATCAGTTTCCAATCCACTATATGAAGGGGTGAGAGAACTAATGGTACTCCTAAATACTTGATAGATTTCCTGTGGATTTGCAAGGAGAACTCTAAAACGCAGAATCGTTTGGCTTGAGTTTCAAATGGAGTATTATAGCTAATGACTTTTCATTTTTCTTTATTGATTCAACCATACAATGCATCAAAAAAATCATCCATCATCGATTTGAATCTAGAAGCTATAGTGATGGAGGTGTCTCCTATTAACAGAGTATCTCCTCAAACAAAGCAAAGGTGGTCCTTAAGAGCAATAGTTTATGGAACCATTCTTATTCTCGAACCAATCACTCTCTTGCAAAAATGTTTCAGCAAGTTTTCTCAATTACTTACACTCACAAGACTTTGTAGGAAGCTCACATAACTTAATTATAACGAGTTTTCTTGATTTGCCTTAGACTTTCCTCTCAATCAAGCATAAATATGCTTGGGGTGTTATCAAAACTCCCTTAATTTACCAAAATTAAATGCAAAGAAGAACTCACCTTATTCAACTATGTGATAAGTGTATTTCTAAATCACCTCACGTAAATGGGAAATCATCCCTTGCTAGGATTAATTAGGAAGCTAGGTTGTTTAGTGAAAAATAGTTTCTTGAATGATAAAAAACAAATAGAATTAGCATCATAATTTTATATTATATCAATTTTGTTCCAAACCTTCTGAATGATTCAAATGTGATTCTTCTTATAATTATTTTTATATATAATAATTTCTTTCCCTTTTTTAGGGTGTGCGGGGGGTTATATATTTCTCAAGGTTGTGTCATTCTCAATAATTAAATATGTAATTATAAAGTTTTTTTGTTTTCTTCTCTTTCTAGTTAACTAGTATTGCCTCTATTTCTTCCCTTCTCCTTTATGGCCTTCGTGTTAAAACCCTCACCCTCTTGATGGTCGATCAAGTGGCTTTAAGTGATAATTAGTAGAGTGTTTTTTCTCTCTCTATTTATTGGAATGATATGATTCATTATGTGAAAGAAATACTTCATCAAAGAATATCCATTAAAATACTTGTGAGGGAGTGTGTGAAAAGAAATTACAAGACAAGGATTTCCAATCAAGTCCTTGTAAATCCCTTAAAAAAGATAACATGGCTTATTTCATGGGTGGAGAGAGTCGATTTCCAAGGTTCATTATAAGGTGGAAGGAGTCAATTTCTTTGGAAATATCTGACCTTACTATGATATCTATGAAATTAATCAAGGTACCTTTAACCATTACTTACGTGTCCTTACCCTAAGAAAATACTCTTAGAGTTGGATGAAAGACTTGTTAACTACCTATTCTATCTCTTGGGCTCGAGGACACACTAAATCTTCTATATCCTAAGCCATATTTTCTATATGTTCACAATACTTGACTATACAAGGTGCTTACTCCCACTTTAGGAAAAACAAAGAAAGATGAGATTGTCCCTTCTCTCTTCTATCTTTCTCACTCTCTATTGAACTCCCATTTAATGGAAATATGTAGACTTTTTTAAAAATCTACTAACTATTGAAAATACCTAGGATAGTCTCTCTTTAGGGACTTGAGAACTTTGTATGCTTTTTTAGGTCCTGTAGACCTCATTGTCGTTGTCTAATTATAATAAGAGATAAGCAGGTGACAGTGTTAAGTTATTCTAAGGATAAATTGTTTTATTTCTATTATAAGACCAACAAATATCTTCACTAACCAACTTATGCTAGCTTGTAAGAGAGTAAGGGTAGTTTGAGTTATTCAATTACTGAAGACTACCATAAGAATAAAAATATATTAGCAGGCAGTTATTATGTGAATTGATCTTCCCATCAATGAATCAACAATTTTTAACAAGTCTTGATTCTTATTTTGGAGAGTGAGCCTACATTGCACCGATCTAGTTTCAATTAGAGAAGATTCAGATATAGAGAGAATTTCCCTCAATGGCTTGTGCAACTGTATATGAAAACACCAAAGAAATAATAATAATTTATTGATAATCTTTATTCAAATAGGCATGAAAAAAAATTGATTCAATTTTTTGTATCGAAATAGTTCCCTGCATATGACAGAACAATAAAAAAATTCTCATGAAGACACCAAATAAATAATGATCTTTCATTGATAATCTTTATCCAAATAGGCATGGCAATAAAATGATTCTTTCTCTATATCGAAAGAGTTTCCTACATATTCCAGAACAATAAGAAATGATCAAATCTTAATTGGTGTATAACACCACAATAGTGCATGAGGGGATGGTCAACAAGCATAGGTAATGCCTAGTTTTGAATTTTGCCAAATATTTTGGTAAAAATAAAATCATAAAATTGCCAAATATTTTGGTAAAAATAAAATCATAAAAGTCACGACAAAGAAGTCTTTATTTGGTCGAAACAAAAAATAAAAAGTCATTTCTCCGATATTTCTTTTCACTCAAAATCATTTGTTTTGGAAGTTGAAGCTTTGTGAAAGTGTAATTAAAGTGAAGTCTTGTCAATAGTATTGTGAATGGAGAGCATGTTCAGAGTTAATGTTTTGTTTTGAATTTTGCCAAATATTTTGGTAAAAAGATAAGTATAAAAATTGTGATATAGACGTATTTAATTAGTGTAAATAAAAAGATATCATTGGATAGTGGTTAAATAAATTTTTTTTATTAAAAATTGTTTTTTAAATATTTTGATAGAAAGAAAAGAAAAGAAAATATTTTTATTATAAATAATTGTTTAGAAAGTTAAAGCCTTGTGGAAGTGTAAGTGAAGGGAAAGTCTTGTCAAACTATTTTGAATGGGAGAGCATGTTGATTTGTAATGTTTTGTTCTAAATTTTTCAAAGTATTTAAAGTTTTTTGGTAAAAAGAAAAACATAAAAATTGTGATATGGAAGTCTTTAATTAATGTTAAGAAAAAGCATTATATAGTGTTCTAATAAATGTTTTTTACTAAAAAATAGTTTTGTCTAAATATCTTGGTAGAAAGAAAAGAAAAAAAAAACTTTTCACTTGAAAATCATTTTTTGCTAAATATTTTGGTAGAAAGAAAAGAAAAAAAATTGGGACAATGAAGTATTTAATTGATGTAAACAAAAGGTAATGATTGGATAATTCTTCAATAATTATTTTCTATGAATACTATTTTTTTTTAAAGTCTAAGGCTTATGAAAGTGTAATTGAAGGTGAAGTTTTGTTAAAGTATTTGTGAAGGGGAGAGCATGTTGAAAACTTCAAATTGTATTTGGCCAGATTATTGTCATTATCATTGAGGGTACTCATGATAAATAAAATTTTACTTTCCTCCTTGTCTTGAACTCATCGTGAAATTCAAATAAAGGATCTAAGGAAATTTGTTCTTGTGAATGATGGATTTTTTCTTGGATGATTTTGATTTTTTGTGTATAGTTTTAACTCTTAAATTTATAGGTTGAATTAGTCATTCAACCATACACACATGGAGTAAAAGGGAATAAAAATTTCAACAAAGCAAGACATATGTTCCACGAAGCATTATTTAATCTCATGTAACACAAGGTCTTAGATTTGATTGTGTAATCTCATGTAGAAAAAAGCTAAAACTTATGGTAAAATCTATTTAAATCAAGAGTTGGTTGAATCATTCAATTGAAAAATAATAAATGATAAGTCATTGAATTGAATCATTCATTGTGCAAAGGGTTGAGTTGAAAACCCTTTTAAATTTTGTTTCTGTAAATTTTCATAAAGACCTAATTGAAAATAATTAAGGAAGTCATGGTGCATTTTTAGTAGTACCCGACACTGTACGGTTTTTGGAGATGAGTACAAGAAAACATGACACAAAAAAGCATGACAAATCTAAAATGGGTAAAGGAAGAAATCATTTGAAAATTTCTAGAAACAAAAATTAAAGAACTATAAGACTCCTTAAATGAATTGTATAATTGGGTTATTGATATTCACAAGGAAATTGATCTAAAGAAAAAATTGATTGAAGAAATACAAACAACATTAATTGAAAAGGAATAAATTGAAGTGGAGTGCTTGTTGTTGTAATAGGTATGCAACTTCAACCTTATTCTTACCTCTCGAACCAACAATGAAGACCCTCATTCAAGGAGGTGCCACCCCCTCTTTCTGAAACATAGTGGTGGGCAGCAACCGACAACCCCATACCCTTGCCCACATCCCTGACACCTCAAGTTCTCCCAACTAAATGGACACAAAAAACAAAAAAGAAGCTAAGGAAATACCGACATGTTTGGAACCGCTCCCAGCTGAGACCCTTCAGAACCAAAAAAATGGTCATAAAATCCTATGGACTTGCATCCCACAAGAAGAGGAAATTTGGCAGTACAAAATCTTGTCGCCCCTCTTGGGGGAGAACATCCAATACATCCAATACCATTCCCTCATATGGAAATTTATGGGCCTCTTTCCATCTTAGAACTCCTTCATGTGGTGTATCAAAATTGGATGGAGTCTTGAAGGAGATGTCTCCCTCAAACTAGGATCTAAAGGATTCTTTATGACCATCTTAAACCTGGTGGAATATTGAGAAAGAGTCTTCCAAGGAGGAACAAAGTTCTTCAACTCTACTGGCATATATATGTGGATCTTGAAACACAACTTCAGTCCGGAAAAGGAATATTTCACTGTAGCCCTGGTATGTGTCATACTGTACTCTCTCCCGTAGGAGTATTGTCACATGGAAATTATAGAGGGTATATGGAACACTCTCGGATCCTTTTTCAAGATCACAAAGGCTACCCTTCAAGGCCACTATACCTCTTATGCCTGGATCTGTGTCTACCTCAATGTCTTGAAAGATCTTCCAGCTTCAATTCGCCTTAGATATAAGGATGTCGACTGGCTCCAGACCTTGGATTATGAACACATTCCCTTTCGATGTAAAAAATTCCATGCTCATGGGAACATTTTTCGAGAATGTCCCCTAAACAAGCAATCATATCCTTCCAATCCCCAATCAGAAAAGGATGATGTAGGATTTGAAAAATTCCAAGCTAAGCTCAAATCCCAAAAGAAAATACCCACCCAACTGAACCCCAAAGGCCCCCACACCAGTAATAGTTTCAACTCTCTAGCTAACCTCTTAGAGAAAGAGGTTCACGGACCAAACCCAACCAAGTGCCCAACCTAGACTAGAAAAGGAACCTACCACCACTAGTTCTCCCTCCCCCCTCAAGTATGACCCTCAACCACCAAACCAAGATGATACAATGGTCCCCTTTGAACCCCTAAAGGTGGAGCAGGATGATCTGGATGACATGGATCTGGAAAATCTATATATGTGAGGCATAGAAACAACATGTGAGAGGAAAGAGGAACACTCGATACCAGATCAACAAATAAGACTATTGCAAAGTTCCTTGATCAAATCAAGGAATAAAGAGAAAGGAGTGGTGAACCAAAAATTTAAGAAAATTGTACCTACATCTTTAGGAATAAAAATCTATTCAAGCAAAGAAACTATTAAAGATCCCAAATATGACAAAAAAATAGGAAGGCCTTCCAATAAACAACTCTTACAAGAATTGGGCGAAATCCTTCAAAATTTTGGAAGGATTAAGAGCATGAAAAAAAAATTCTCCTTGCACCCCCAACCTTCCTAATGAAATATATCTCATGGAATTTAATAGGACTTAACATCCAGAGTAAGAAAAAATTCTTAAATACCTTGATATCTGAGGGAAAACCTTCTATAATGATAATACAAGAAGCCAAGTGCACTTCCACAATTATGGAAAAAGTGTCCACTAGATGTTGGGGAAGATGCTATGTCATAGAAGTATATGCCAAAGGAGTATCAAGTAGTTTTTCCATACTCTAGAACCCCAATGAAATCTCCCTTTCCTCTTTATTCACCACCCCCTTACTATATCAACCAAATTCCAACTAGTAGGATCTAACCAATAAGGCTACATCACCAATGTGTACAATCCTCAAATTATGCAGGATAAATTAACCTTTTTCCAGTCTCTCTCCCTTGATTCTCCTCTTTTATAAAGTCGTCCTTTGTTCATAGGGGGATACTTTAACATTATAACCTCTCTCCAAGAGAAAAGAGGAGGCTTAAACCGAATGGATCAAGACTCTGATAGTTTTAAAGAAACCATCAATGACCTGGGCTTGGTTGACTGAGAAACCACTAATGGAATCTTTACCTAGAGAAACCACCAAGTTGGTCAGCACCACAAAGCATCCCATTTGGATCACTTCCTCATCTCAGAATATATTCTTCAAAGAAAGTTTGTCATAGAAGCCACCATTCTCCCCTATCATGGACCAGACCACTTCCCCATCGATCTCCTCATCAAAATCAAACTTATCCCCAAGAATTGTCCCTTTTGCTTTGAATCCATCTGGATTACGAACCCCTCCTAGCCAAACTTTCCCTCTTGATGGAAGGAAGTTGACATCAGCTCAGGCTCCCTGATGTACAAACTCTAGCAACAACTGAAGAATGATAAACAAAAAATCAAGTTATGGAATAAAACAAAATTTGGAAACATATTTCAACCCAAAAAAAATATTCAAGAAATAATGAAACAAAACCAACATCATATGACCTCTTCAGGGAGCTCTTAGGAGCTAATCGAGAAATAATTCTCTCTCATGGAACAAATAAGAACAAAAAATAAGCATGGGGAAATACTATGAAGACAAAAATCAAGAATCTTGTGGCTCTAGAAGGGTGAGAGAAACTACAAATTTTTCAACAACTCGATGATATAGCTGGAGACACCAGAACAGAGTTATCTCTATAAAAGAACAAGAAGGAAATAAATTAAGCAACTACTAGGATGTCGAATCAAAGCTTCTTCAATTCTACATAACTCTAATACAATAACCACAACTCAATCAAAAGGATGTAAGAAAAAAGATTACTCAACATATTCCAAAAATGAGAAATGAAAACCATAATGAATCCTTGATGAGGCCATTTACCATGGAATAGGTAGAGAAAGTGAATAGGGATATGTTGAAATGGAAATCTCTTGGACCAGATGGATTCACAATGGAATTATACCAAGCCTACTGGCCGATAATTAAGAATGAAGTCTGGTAAGTAGTGGAAGACTCTAGAAAATTCAAAAACGTCATCCCAACTTTCAACGCTACCTTCTTCACTCTCATCCCTAAACATAACAAAGTAGAAACCCCTAAAACATTTCTCCCTATAGCTTTCTGCAATGTTATCTACAAAATCATTTCCAAAATCATTGTGAACAGACTAAAACGCCTCCTCCCCTCCCTCATTTGTCCATAGAAGACATGTTATTTGGAAAGAAGACAAATCATAGAAAGTATCATCCTAATGCATGACCTTATCCACTCCCTTCATTCCTCCAAGAAACCTGGAATGCTCATAAAATTTGACCTCTCAAAATCCTTTGACAACTTGATTTGGAACTACATCCTCATCATCTTGACCTCTTTTGGCTTCAGTGAAAATTGCATACAATGGGTTCACTCTCTTCTCTCCCAAGACCTTATTTTGTATATTGGTTAATGGCTTATCCTCCCCAACCATGGGTATCTTCCAGGGAGACCCACTCTCTCCCTTCCTCTTTATCTTGATGGCAGAAGGCTTGGGAAGAGCTATCAAGGTAGAAGTGGCTAGGAAACTGGAAAGAGATTTATATCCATGGTGAATAATCCCCAGCCTTGCATAAAATTTTTATGGAAGACACAATGTTAATGGCTTCTCGATCTATGAAGGAATCCATAAGAATCAAGTAAGTCCTCCATGGCTTCTCTGAATCCTCAGGGATGCGTGTCAATGAAGAGAAATCCAACATCTTCTTCTTCAACACTCGTCAACCAATCCAATGTCACCTAACATGT
Organism: Picea abies; assembly: GCA_900067695.1. Taxonomy (NCBI): domain Eukaryota; kingdom Viridiplantae; phylum Streptophyta; class Pinopsida; order Pinales; family Pinaceae; genus Picea; species Picea abies. The sequence continues at coordinate 3,893 of CBVK0101850205.1, read as the reverse complement.
ATCCTAGGGTTCCAACCAAGCAAGATTCCTTCCAAATACCTAGGAGTTCCCCTAACAAAGAACTCCATAAATAAAAGAGATTGGGAGGACCTCCTAAGAAAGATGGAAAAAAAATTAGGCAATTGGTCATTTCATTCTCTGAATATAGCTAGCAAAATCATCCTCATCAAATCATTCCTTCAAGAAATTCCCATCTATCATCTCTCATTTATATCATCCCAAAAATATATTCTCAAAGCAATAAGAAATATTCAAAGAGACTTCCTATGGGGTAGCTCTAAAAACAAGAAGAAATGGGCATTAGTGGTGTGGGAAAGAATTTGTCTTTGAAAACAAAAAGGTGGTTTGGGCTTGAGGGAGCTGGAAACCATCAACCAAAACTTGGGGTATAAGATATGGTGGCATTGGCTAATTAATCCCCATTCTCAATGGGCCATCCTATGGAAAATTATGTATGCTCAAAATCAACAAACCAATAAGATGTTGTAGGGATTTTTCACCTTCTGGAGCTGAGCTCCATTAGGTTCTACCAGTTCCTAAGAAAAGAATAGAGAAATAAACTAAGGATGTTCCTAGATCTGATTCATACATGAAAAAAACCAAATAAGATGAAACCCTCCCAAATATCAAAGAAAACATGCATGGATTAACAACATAAATGACAATATATCATAACACATAATTATACTAAGTTTCTACCAATGAATACATAAACTTGTATGAACAATTGAATAGAGGGAAAAATCAGTATGTCTTCTATTAATCAAATAAGAAATATTACAACTTACAAATGAGAAGGTGATGCAATGGTCTCCTTCCAAGCTCCTTTCCCAAGTATTGCAACGAAATCACCAGAGTAACTTTGCTAGCTCTTTCCTCCTTCCTTCCCATGGAAATGGCTTGGTTCTTATAGAGATATGGGTATAAGGCCATATACTTATTAGGATAAGATTAATGAGGTCATAATGGAAGCCTTCTCGAATATAAACCCTGATAAATCGGTGGGAAGGCTCATCCATCAAAACCAAATCCAAAAATAGGAGCTTCTAGACTTGGTCGTGCCCTAAACACGTACATAAGGTGACCAACCACTCCTTGGAAAGACAAAAGGAGTGACCAACCCTTTTAGTCTCTTACTTAATGAAGGGAAAGAGAAACCAAGCCTTTCGGTTGCACCCCTAATGAAGGGAAAAAGTGACCAACTCTTTCGTTTTCAACCTTAATGAAGGATAACAACGACCAAGTGGAAATTATGCTGGAAACTCAGGGAAGAAGTGCTAGGTTTTAAGGGTTAAAATGAGGGTTTTATGGGGGATAATGACCTAGATATTAGGTGATATTTAGGTGATAATAAACTAATGATTAGATGGAAAATAACATTATAACAGATTCCCCCGAAAGTGTGAGGTCAAAAGAGGTGTTTGATGGATGAAACACTTTATAAATAAAATCACAGAGCTTTGGGAAAGGAATCTTGGAGAAGAGCATCTCCAGTCCTACAGAAAAATATCCCAGAGGTGGGCATACCCATGCTCCATAAGAAATACAAGAGTATAGCCGCCATAAATACATTGGATATCCATGCATGAAACACGTGATGGGATGATGGCCACAACAAAATACACCATGGATCCATCAAGAACCAATCATGACTCGAACATTGCCATGAAACTATACATTGTGGATCCATGCAAGACGCAAGTGAAATCATAGCCATGACCAAGTACAAATGTGGATCTATGTCACATCATACAAATCAGTGGGATGACTCAATAACTGAGAAATCTATGAAGTGTTAAAGAATATTCTCCATCGCAACTTGGGAAAAAATATCATCTAATAGGAGTGTGATATTATCCCAAGGTCTTTGTCCTTGATCCAAATGGTATAAATATACAACATGCGAATAAATGAGCAGAAGTTGAGCATGGTAGAAATCGTTTGATTATCGATCATTAATGTATATTGTTAACAGATGTGAGGGAATCCATCGATGATGATGATGGAACCCAAGATACCTAGTACAAACTACAAAGTGTGAATAAAGGAGTTTACGTCGAACACTCATAGATTGACAAGAGAAAATGATTTAAACCCACTGTCTAAATATAAGGAGACCTACCACTGATGTTAGCAAGTCCTAGGGTACTGATGGGTTTCTAGATTTCAATCCTGGATGATGAGTTGTAGTCGACAGGGTGAAATCCGTCGAAACATGGCCTTGATGTATATCCCATCAATCGACATGAAATATTTAAAGATAGATGGTGTGAAAATCATAATAATGGAGAAAAACTAACATAGGGATGGATAGGAGAAAGAGGAAAAAAAGGATTGTAGGTGGCTGACACAGGTAAAATTCACTTGAACAAGTATGCATGACAATTAACTTGATTGGGAAACATTAAATTAGATGAATACCATAATGGTGGTCATGGAACCATCAGTGGAACGCAACACACAATGGAAATGGTGGTCAATGAGAGACAATGGATGACCTTACTATTATATACGATGACAGAATAGGTGCATTGTTAAAGGGAAACTCAAAATAGTGATGGCTTCCAGATAATGAAGATAAGAAGATGGGAAAACTCTTTAAAACTTCCCCACTATGATTGGCGAGTACCTTTTTCTAGTTTTACTAGCTGGAGAAGGATAATAAATGCTCAATATAGATCATCTGGCGATGATTCCCTCAACATGTTTTTAACGAAACTGAAGAAGGAGGGGTTCGGTCCCATGTGTGGGTCCTTCAATGTAAAGTTTAACAAATCCAAAGAAGGTAAGATCGATGGCATTTTCATGTTTAGATAGTCTGAAAATGTCATAAAGAAGACTCCATAATGAAATTTTTCGTAAAGTTAGTCTCCATGGTCCATAAACGTATAAAATGTTACCTAGGAGAACTCTCCTAACCATAAAGGATAGAGTGTTCCATTTTTGTAAATATTTTGATGAGACCAAAAAAGAGATAAAATACCTCTCAACAGACATGCTTTCTAATTCACTTTAAAAAGAATGAAAGAAAACAAGATCGCTCGGCAATCTTTTCACTTTTTAATGAGTTATAAAAGAGCTTAAATATTTCTCCATGATGAGGTTTGTTGAGAAAAAGATATGAATTATCTTACTCAAGTATTTTTGAATCTTTCCTGGCTAAGACAAGATAGTTGGGAATATCAACCTATGCTTTATAGCCTCAAAAAGTATTTCCCAATCCACAAGTATTAATTACAAGGGCTCGGGATGATTTTTTAAATGAAAAAGATTGTTGCAAAATATGACATTTTTATATAATTTTCTGAAAATATACAAATTACAGAAAATAAATATGGAGATCAAAAGAAAAAATAACCAAGTCATAGATTCACACAAATGAGACAGAATAGCAATGACTTTATTTCATTCCAAGAAATCAAAGTATATTTCTCTTTACAAAATCCTTGTGAGGGCATAGACCAAAGTCAAATTTAGATATCCCCGATGAAAACCATACAAATGGACTTTGACAAGAAGTAAAAACTAAACTTTAAAATCTAGATTAGCTTGCCACAGACTGCTGCCAACTTGACTCTGCACAATATCCTTTATCAGTTATGAAATTTAATCCATAAAGAGACAAGTATGCACATACTATCAAATATAGATCAACACCTCTGAAACATGAACCTAAATGATATGGTTCAACTTTGAACCTTGTTGTCTACAATGGGACCCTGATGTCAAAAAGAGAATTAGGCCTTTAATGAATTGAAGAATGAATGAAAAATTAACTATCTCATGAAAAAAAATGATCAAACCTTAGTATTGCTTTCTCCTTCTATTCTCCCCTTGTTCTTTCTTCTCATTTGGATTTTATGCATTCCAAATCAGTTGAAGTAGTTCAACTA
>CBVK0101850193.1:0-10322 GCA_900067695.1 Picea abies | reverse complement strand
TAGACCAAGTAGATCTTAACTAACTCCTAAGTGTCTAAATATCCTAACAGACGTCACGACACGTGTAACCTTGTGATGGTTTATTTGTATGTATTATTACTTTTAGAGGCTATTTGAGGGGTCAGCCCCACCTTGTATCATGGATTATTGTCATTTTACTCATTATTGTGGATAAATAACGCTTGGTTACCTCATACAAGTAGAGGGAGCACTCAATTTATTTTATCATCACTCTCACACTTGTGAGAAACATTTATACTTCTCTCTCTCTCTCTCTCTCTCTCTCTCTCTCTCTCTCTCTCTCTTCGTTAGGAGTACTTGTGCACACCTTTTGAAGGAGGGTTATGTTGGATGTTTTTCTCTTGTTGATGGATGTATGGTGAATTAGGGTTTACTAATGCATAGCACTTGATCTAGTAAGTGTTCTTTAAGTTTTATGCTTGTGTGTGGTGCATCTTGGTGGATGCTCTTTTAAGTTTTAGATGGTTCATTGTTGCATGTTACCTTATATGCTAGAAACTCTAGGAGGGATTAAGATTGTTTACCCCCCTCCCTACTTTGATTTATCATTAATTGTTGAAGCATTTAAGACTTTATTCTAGGGCTTAAGAGTGTTTATACCCTAGGTTTTTTGTATTAGCTAGTTCAAGTCCTAAGGATTAAGATGGTTTATCCCCCTAGGGTTTGACCTAATTCAATTGATACCTTGTTGCTAGAAGTTAGAGAAGAAAACAACACCTATAGTTTATGAGGGTATATTCCCTAGGTTTTGTTTTCAAGAAGTTTGGGTTAGGGTTTATGATGGTATATGCCCTAGTTTGATCTTCATCTCTCTCTTTCCTCTAGTAATTTTCATGGTGTTTTCCTTGACTCAATTTGCCCAAGAAAAGATAAACAACACTAGTCTCGTTGATTGCAAGCGACGATTGAAACCCTATTTTTAGTTACAACATACTCTCAAAACTTTTTCACTCTCTCTTAAAGCAATCCAACTAACCTCACTAACTCTAACTTTAACTCTAATGTAACTCCTAACAAACAAGTAAATTTTATTGTTGTTGTTATAAATGTTTGCTACATCCATTTCGGTTTGATTTCATTGTTTCATACTTACTTAATATTGTGGCTTACACAACACATAATCATTGTCTAGCAATTGGATAATGTTCTCCTTGTTGTAAGCTAAATTCTAAGATTTAGTTACTAGTTTTCTGGGCTATTTTTCCCATTGTTGTTGCAAATTACTTATTGATGATATATATTGGTTTACTGCTACAATTTTACAACAACGATTTGTTTTAGTTGATATCTTATGTCTAAATGTGAATGGTATGCAATATAACTTGGTAATTGATCATTATATGCATTGGAAAGTTTTATTGTCTCGTACATGTTGCCCAATTACCTTGCACAACCACTTTATTCTTCATCTTTTCCCAAGACCTAGCCTAAAATATTAAATGACTAAGATAGGGGGTTATATACTTGCCTTGGCTTGCTATAACATCCCTTGAGGTCACTAGGGAAGCCTTCGTTGTGTTGGACCCCTCTCCTTCACTAAAATGAGGTAAGTACTCGTCTAGGTGACAATGACAATTACTTCTAATTGTTACACAAGATTGACATCTTGTGGATGGATTTGCACAAGTACAAATCCCTTGATAACATCTCCATTGAGGTATATGCTGGATAATATTATCCCCACCTCCATTGAGTTCTATGCTAGATAAGATTTATCCCCATCCATGGAAGTTGTAACTAGATTTGAGGCATTCTAAATATATATATTTCCTCCTTGAATCTCTGCAATTTGTCTTAGGAGTTTCCGTGGTCTACTAACCCATTTTTTCCTTTGTTGTATTCTTCATCATTACTTATATTTTCTAGGGCATGGAAACAATTGGAAAGGCGGTTCTAAGATTATTCCCCCAAGCCCTTAACCTTGTTTTCCCCCGTTACCCGACTTCTTGACTTCTGTAAATCCATCATTATTAGCTTTCCTTTCTAGTTGGATCAAAATATTTATAGGGAAATGTTGCATGAATTATCCATTCTCATGATAGTGCCTGCATGAAAATAACACCTACTCTTAAGCAAATAGTAGTGTCCATTTCAAATCGTGGTAATCCAAGACAATCGAGTTTGGAAGCAGACACAATACATTCATGTATACAAAAATGTCTTATAAGAAGTGTATATACCTTCCATTGGTGCCTTTGATGCCTTCACATAAATACCAAGCATATTTCCAATATACCCTCAAGAACCTCATGTCTCCAAAAGTGCAATGGGATTGAATCCAATCGCACCCACAATAGAGCCTTTATGAAATCCTCCTTTTTTGGATCAAATCTCTCATGCCAAAAAAACATATAAAGCCTAAAGAATTGAAGAAGTAAGGTCTACCTTCAACCATTTAGTCTTGAATTTTTGTACTTGATAACACCACTACAACCATTGCATTTTCTACTGCCTTCTCTAAACACTTCCCCACTTTTCAACTCAAGAAACCTCAACTTCTTCCATCCCCTAAAAGATTGTGGGATGTTTATTCTTACCTTCTAATACTACATCCTTGAAAAGGGAGGGGTTGATGGTTGTCCTCCCCGCCACCCCCTACAACCCCCTCAATGGGAAGCGCCATTGCACCAACAATTCAACTCAAACCTTGACCCAACCTAACTTTGTTAAAAAAAATCTTGTGTTATCAATGGAAAACCAACTTGAGTAAAGTTTCATTTAAAACAATGCTTTCAATTTAAAAAATAAAAAAATACTTTTAAAATACAAATGACATTAAGTGTTAGGTCCTCAATTATAATAATTCAAAGTGTTTGTTGGAACAATAAACATAAACAACCTTACTTGAACATGCTTACATGTAGTATGCCAAAACCTAGAGCGTAGGCACAAAAATAGGGTTCCAAGTTTTGTTGTTGAACATGGACTTGGTAATACTTGGTTGGGGTCCCGAATTGTTTACTTGGGAAAAACTCATGAAAAAATCAAGAAACTCGACCAAAAAAATAGTGACCATAAAAAATGCATACTTTTTTTTCTTCAAAAAAAGTAAAATATGCACTTAAAACATCATCAATGTAATACATATAATGTATAATATGTCTACTCATATACAATGTACATCATACATTAACTATTAGTAGCTATCAAGGGTTAAGAGTTCAAACACAATAACATCAAATATAAATGTATCTACTATCTACTCTGATACTATGAATTCCCATGATCCCTTTTATAGCTCCTAGTCCAAGTTATTTCTTTAGAAGTGGTAGGTCCTGTGGCGGGTGTAAAACATCTAGTGGAGGGTATTGAGGTTGGCACTTGACCCTATTGATCTACAATGGTGGACCTAATGCCTCCTATTTATAGTCATCCTCCCCATCTAACCAACCAAGTATCTTTGAAGATAAGTATTTTAGTCTCCACCACCCAATCGGAAGTGGGATCAATCTCATCCAAGAAAATGGCCTCCAACATCAAGTGGTTTCTCTAAAAGTTTCACCCAAAACCAAAGATTGCAATAGCCAAACAATGTATCATTAAAGCATTGATATTTTGTCTTGTTGTGCTAGTTGAGTGTATATTTTTCAAATACACTCCAATTGTGTTCGCAACCTAAAGCACTACAAATCTAGCTTTAGCACCCGAATTGCATTTTTTATAGACATGGTGTTTGTCCACCATAATTAGCCCACCAACTATCTACCAAAAAGAGTGAAAAAATAAAATAAAATTACATTTCCTTTTACTACCAAACAAGGAAAATAGAAACAAATAAAATTACATCAAAATTTGTAATTAAATTGTTTACCTTGAAATGCAATATTCCTCCCCTCCCCCTCATGCCACCCAATCATTTTATAGCCAAATACTTTGATATCTCTCTCATGCAACTCCAACTCCACCCATATGTAATGATATACCTTTGGATCTAGCACCATCTTTTGCACACAATAGAATCCATCCATAATATCAACATCAAAACCAAATTCACAAGAGTAAGAACTAAAGACGTCGAGGAAGGCCTCTACTACATGATGTGGGTGATAAAGAATATTATTCCATATATCATCAATCAAATCCTAAATTATTAAGTACATGAGCTCTCCCTCCTCACCATATACCTCTCCCTCATAACTCATAAAATGATTAGATACCCTCTTTCTCCCTATCCATGGCATCTTGCAAATAGCTCATTGTGATTTTGTCACCATGGGCCAATTGAAGAACCTTTACCAAGGGTTCACTCACTACACATATTTCCTTTACTCAAACCCAAAAGGAAACCTTATAACTAAGAGATGCAATATTTGGCCCCTCAATATTTTTCTTAATGGATTAGCATACCACTCAACAAAAATAAACATCTTCTTCAACTCCAATTGATAACTAAGAATGGATTGGAAATAAATGAAGCCGATAGAAAACCAAGTGATGGTAGGAAACACCAACTCTATTTTTTGTGAATGTCCCCATGTGATTAAGTAATAAGCCATGGTTATATATTAATTTAGTCATGATCTTAGCCTCCTCAATTACTCATAAACAAAGTAAACTTTGTCAATATCCCCATAATCAAATCAATGCAATGGGCAACTCCTAGTCCAAAATAATGCAAGGTGTCTTGCTATTAACAATCTCTTGGTTGTTACATAATTAATAGTGTTATCTAATTTGCACAACATGCTCCACAACTATCCACTTGAACTCATCCAATATTTTTCTTAATGGATTAGCATACCACTCAACAAAAACAAACATCCTCTTAACCTTGAATTGATAATTGAGAATGGATGGAAAATAAATGAAGTTGGTAGCAAACCAGGTGATGATAGAAAACACCAACTCTATTTTTTTTAGAATGTTTTCATAAAGCATGTGTATATATTAATTTAGTCATGATCTTAGCCTCCTCAATCACTCCCGAATAAGTAAACTTTGTCAAGATCCCCATAATCAAACAATGCAATGGGCAACATATATAGTCCAAAAGAATGTGGGGGTGTCTTGTTATTAACATTTTGTCAGCTGTCACATAATTAATGGAGTTATCTATTATGATTTGCACAACATGCTCCACAACTATCCACATTTTGTCAAGGGTCACATAATTAATGACGCTATCTATTATGATTAGCACAACATGCCCCATACCTATCCCCTGTTGTTACATAACATTGTAGCATATTAACATTGGCAAATGAACCATCAATTTAATAAACATTATCTCCTACAACAAAAAACTATAATATTTAAGATGGTCCTGCCATTCGAATCTATCCAGAACATTGTAGCATACTAGCATACCCCCTAATCGGGTGAATGGGAATGCCGAAGTTATTTGAGGGAAATTTTCATATTAATGTTGTAAATTGAAACCATAAAGATATTGCAATTAAAATGATCTTACACCTGTTTTTTTTTTTTTTTTACAAATAGAAATTAAGGGAGGTTTCTATCTTAATGTTGTTAAATGGAATCATAAAGATATTACAATTAAAATGATCTTATTTGATGTTGGTCCACTATATTGATGATGACTTATAATAACTCTCAAATTGGTGAAAAGATTGTAATTGTACAATTTGAAAAGAGAGTGGAAATCCTCATAGACTCAAAACCTGATATATATCTCCTCTAAAAGGAGAAATGATAGTGTCCAAAATGTGAAAAGAATAATGATATAAGTGTTCAAACGAAATCTAAGAGAAAAAATAATGATATAAACTTTTGAATGAAATAGAAGAAAAACAAAACAACACATAGCACAACTTAACTAAATCTTCATATGATATGGCCAAAGGTTTGGGCTTCACACAATGATGAATATTGATTCATTCATTTTCTCTTATAAACTACTCAGGTTCAAATTATACATATAAGAAAGAAAAAAATCATTAATTCATGATAATATGACAAGATCAATACCAAGAATGAAATATCTACAATCAAGAATCTATTATCACATTTCCTAAAACCTTAGAACATAAATATGAGAATGAACACCTACAATCGAGAAACTATTCAATTCCATCCTTCCATAGTTCATTTCTAACATAATGATATCATTATGTGCTTAAGTCCATAACAAAACAATATCAATGATCATATAATAACATATAACATATATAAATTGGACTTAAATCATGTACCACAAGGATATCTCGGTAAAAACTCAAAATAAAGACATTATAAATTTCTCAGTATAGTTAATAATGAAAAATAGCACACCAAGAAAAATATGCTTAGAAATATGTTTCCAAAGAAGATCATCTGAGATACAGAATGCAAAAGAATAAATAAAAGACCCTCTTGCAACACTAACTTCTTTGACGATTCTCTATGTAGAAATTCCACTAATGCATAGAAATATGTTTATGGAAGTGGACCTATTAAACACAAATATCTAGTAGATTATTGCATTTTGACATTTAATTAGAAGTAATTCACTTATATAAAGCTAAATTATATCACTTCTAAGTGGCATCCCGTACAAAAACATGGCAATAACCGTCTTCAAAGATCATGTGAGGATATGATTCAATACCTTATATCTCAAGCTAATAAATTTGCACCTTGAATTATAGTTGAGCCATCAAATTGAAATAAAATAACATAAAAATCTATATGATTTTATTAGCTTAAATGAGAGTTGGGCCATTAAATTGAAATAAAATAACATAAAAGTCTAAATAAGTTTATTATGATAGGCAAATCATAAAAAAAAGTCTCCTTGCTTCTTCAATATTGCACCTTGAATTATAGTTGAGCCATCAAATTGAAATAAAATAACATAAAAATCTATATGATTTTATTAGCTAAATGAGAGTTGGGCCATTAAATTGAAATAAAATAACATAAAAGTCTAAATAAGTTTATTATGATAGGCAAATCATAAAAAAAGTCTCTTTGCTTCTTCAATATTCACTATGTACATATAATATATTCAATGTTAAATTAAAAGGTAGAGTTGCCTATGGAAATTGGTGACTTAAAAAACACCCATTAATAATATGAAATGTTGTATTTTTCCAATATTCTCTAGGTAGTGACACGATTCTAATGTTATGTTGAATTGACAAAGGTTAGAGCATAACATCATACTCAACAAAGGAAAATCAAATGAAACACTACTAAAATCTAACTTTTTCTTTTAAGGAAAACATGTTAGTGCTGATTAAAACACTTGAAATGAAACACTACTAAAATCTAACTTTTTCTTTTCCAAGAAAAACATGTCAGTGTTGATTAAAACACTTGAGAGATTAAGTATCTCAACCACTCAAACTAACCCACTTTAATAACTAAAATCTAACTTAAAATAAAATATGAAAAAAATTGTTTACACAATGGTAATTTTGAAATTTTAAAGAAAAGGGAATAGAAATATTGAAATTTATGCTCTAATGTAAATAACAAAAAGCATTCATTGAATTGAATATATAAATGCACATGTTTAGTGTATATAGATATATTCATAATGACTTCAATTTATTAATCATTAAATTACATTTCATTTCACTTATTTTTTTTCTATTTTATCTCTATACTTAATAAATTAAAAATTAAAACCATAAATAATAATAAATTGTTTTTTAAAACAATAAATAATAATAAAATTAATAAGAATATAATAACTTAAATTTATTAATTATTGAATTGTATTTATTTCTTTTTAATTAAACTACATACTTAATAAATTAAAATATAATAAACATCTCTATACTTAATAAATTAAAAATTAAAACCATAAATAATAATAAATTGTTTTTTAAAACAATAAATAATAATAAAATATTGAATTGTATTTATTTCTTTTTAATTAAACTACATACTTAATAAATTAAAATATAATAAACATCTCTATACTTAATAAATTAAAAATTAAAACCATAAATAATAATAAATTGTTTTTTAAAACAATAAATAATAATAAAAATAATAAGAATATAATAACTTAAATTTATTAATTATTGAATTGTATTTATTTCTTTTTAATTAAACTACATACTTAATAAATTAAAATATAATAAACCAAAGAATATATAGTTCATCTTTATTATTAGATCTCTCCTAAAACTTTAAAATTAATCATATGTGTGTTCTTTATAAGCTTTAAGCCTCCTACTTCACATTTACTTGGGTCATCTTGATATTTACTTGGGTCATCTTGATATATGTGGTCAAAATAATTTCAAGTCTTTATTTTATCTATTTATAGAGTCTTTCATCATTTCATTATTTTTAAAGTATAATTTATACATTTTTTTCTAAAAACTCCTTTTTGGGATAGAAGGGAGCCAATATAAAGTGGGAGAAAGAGTTGTTATGATGACAATGGACAAAATTTCAAAATGTTTCTAGAATTTTGAGATTTTAATATCTTTAACTACAAGTAACAAAGCACATAGAGGAAAGTAAATTATGGTATCTTAAAAACCTTTGTAAATAGCATAGATTCTTCTTAATCCTATATTGATTAAACATTGAGATAGATTAAAAGAACAAATGCAAACCTCTTAAAATATTCAAGGTTAAGATGAATGTATACTAATTTTTTTTCAATATTATGGAAATTAAAGAAAAAGAATAAAATATTCATTTTCTTTTACATTTTAAACATTATGATAATTTAAAAAATTATACATTAACTATAGACTTTTTCTTCTTCACTTTATTTTATTAATGTTGCACACAAATGACATGACACCAAATGATAAACACATTAGATCTTTCCCATCCCAAGCTATATGAGCATCCCACTTTTCCAGTTTTATCTTCCTAGATTTTCAATTCATATTCACAATTTCTTTAACAATGAGCAATCTTGTATGTCTGAAATCTTAACTTTTCACCTAGATCCTTCTTTCTAATTTGAATGTCCAAACATTATTACAATGATCTTTGATATGATTGATTTTTCCATAATTAACTTAACGCAATCTTTTAATTTTAAATAGCCTTGGTAAAAAAACTCACTTAATCACATTGAAATATCATGCTATTAAAATTTCCTCAACTTAATGCAATTTTTTTGTTTTAAATAATTATATATAATAGCATATGTTAAAAAGCTCTCTCGATGACATTGAAATATTTAAAATATTCAAGGTTAAAATGAATGTATATACTATTTTTTTTTTTCAATATTATGAGAATTAATGAAAATGAATAAAATATTTATTTTCTTTTACTTTTTAGACATATTAGACATTATGGTAATTTAAAAAATTATACATTAACTATCCACTTTTTCTTCTTCGTTTTATTTGATTAATGTTGCACACAAATGACATGACACCACATGATAAACACACATAGATCTTTCCCATCCCAAACTATATGAGTATCCCACTTCTTCAGTTTTATCTTTCTAGATTTTCAATTCACATTCACAATTTCTTTAACAATTAGCAATCTTGCATGTCTGAAATCTTAAACTTTGAACCTAGTTCCTTCTTTCTAATTTGAGTGTCCAAACATTATTACAATGATCTTTAATATGATTTGTTTTTCTATAATTAACTTGATATTTTCCAATCCTGTCATAATTTCCTTAACTTAATGAAATCTTTTAATTTTAAATAGATTTTGTTAAAAAAACTCACTTAATCACATTGAAATATCATGCTATTAAAATTTCCTCAACTTAATGCAATTTTTTTTATTTAATAATTATATATAATAGCCTATGTTAAAAAGATGCCTTGATGACATTGAAATATCACGCTCTCAAAATTTGTGAGTTTAAAACAAATAAAAAATTTATGGGTTGTAATCTTGGCACATTCAACTTAACAAGAATTTATAAATTTACCAATTTAAAAAAAAAAGGATTTCATGCAACTATGGTTAATAATATTTATTTGTTTTTGAAGACAATGATGTCAATCCTTTAACTATCTATATAATTTCAACAATTTGCTAGCTTTCTCTTAATACTTAGCTAAACAAATACTCTACAATTTATCTCTTACATTCCACATTGTAATTAAATAAAAATTGTGGACATTGTGTTTCTAATTAAACTACTCTCAAAGCCATCCTTGTATTTCACATTGTGATAAGTGAAGGTCTCTAACTAAGTCCCATCGTGATTCAGACTATTTTCGACACGAAATGAGAGTGGATATATAATAAAGAAATATATAGAGATATATCGGATATCCAACAATATAACATAAATGTATCAGAGACGCAACCATAAACACAGAGATACAGTAATATACGATTTCTATTAATGAAATAATTGTACAGAGACTGTAAAAATACAGAGTGAAAGACTCGCTAGAATGGTGGCA
>CBVK0101850182.1:0-16420 GCA_900067695.1 Picea abies | reverse complement strand
ATGAAGCGCCAAAAGTCATGTGGGCCCCATTTGGGTAAGTTAGTATATCAACTTCCCGGCATCGTAACTTTTGCATACAATCTCCATTTTAGGCGCACAATAGCCCATTAGAAAGGTATATTCGAGGAATACACATATTTCCATAAGAATCTACATATTGGCTGTGGCGAGCCCTAAAAACATTGTTTAGGGCCTCAAAATAACCCCAGAAGTCAAGGACCCGAAAACTAGGAAAAAACTGCCAAACTGGAAAACTGCCAAAATGAGCTAGTTGGAATAGGTGGGAGGCCACCGACATCCATCTGGATCACCCTTACCAACTTAGATATGCACACATAGAGACACAAAAACCCTTCACAAGATCCAACTAATCATGCATATGAGCTAGTTGGAATAGGTGGGAGGCCACCGACATCCATCTGGATCACCCAATCACAATCTCATATTCATCCCTCATTGTGATGGTCTTAAGAAAGGAAGGGTCATGGCGCAAGTGTCTAGATTTTCGCTCCCTTAATAAATTGACCATTAAGGATAAGTTTCCCATTCATATCGTTGATGATTTGTTGAATGAAATCTAGGGTGCCTATTTCTTCACCAAACTATATATTCTCTTAGGATATCACTAGATTATATGAATGAAGAGGAATTTCCTAAAACTGCTTTCAGAACTCATGAGGGGAATTATGAATTCTTGGTAATATCTTTTGGTCTTTTCAATGCCTAATATGCCTTCCAAAGTCTCATGAATAAAATATTGAATCCCTATCTTCGGCAGTTTGTTCTGGTTTTCTTTGATGACGTCCTCATTTACAACTGCACTTGGGATTTCCATCTGCACCATGTGGACAAAGTAATTCAATTGTTACATGACAATCAATTGTTTGTCAAAAATACCAAGTGTGCTTTTGGAGAAAGTGAGGTCGAACAATTAGGACACATTGTCGGCCATGATGGGGTAAGGGTGGAACCAAAAAAAATTCAATCCATGTAGGAGTTTCCAATACCCACGAATTTCAAGCGCCAAAATTCAATCCATGTAGGAGTTTCCAATACCCACGAATTTCAAGCGCCTTTAGGGTTTCTTAGGCCTCACAAGATATTACTGGAAATTTGTCCACCATTATGGCAAAATTTCCAAGCCATTGAAGGACCTTCTCAATAAGAATGCATTTCATTGGACACATGCAATAGAGCATGACTTCACAACATTAAAGTAGGCCATGTGCATGACCCCCATATTAGCAACCCATGACTTCAATTTTTTTTTTTTTTTTTTGGTGGAATGAGATGCTTCTAGCACTATTATTGGGGTAGTTCTCACACAAGATGGTAGAACTCTTGCTTTCACTAGCCAAGATTTGAGTGGGCCCAATATGGGAAAATCTACATATGAAAAGTAAATGATGGACATTATCCATGTTGTGCACATGTGGTGACCATATCTATTGGGACACCATTTTCATATTAAAATAGATAACCCTAGTATGAAATATTTCTTGGAGCAACAATTACCCTCCCCAGAGCAGAACAAGTGGCTGAACAAAATGATGGGATATGATTATGATATCATATATAAAAAAAGAAAAGACAATGCAATGGATGATGCGTTATTCGAACAATATGAGGATGAAGGATCCCTCTTTGCATTATCATTACTTATTCCTAATTGGAATGAGGAAGTGCGACAAGAGTGACTAACACACCCAACCATATCACAGGTAGTTTATCGACTTTAGGATGACCCTAATCCTCCGCCTGACTACACTTGGAAAGACAATATCCTCTGGTATAAGGATCACTTGGTTCTATCTCTGTCTTTATCCCTCAAGAATTGGATCTTAAATGAGTTGCTCTCATCTGATTTGGCGGGCCAATCGGGATTCCAAAAGACATATGCTCGTGCTCTCCGTTCTTTTTTCTGGGAAGACATGAAGAAGGGAATCCTTACCTTTGTCACTTAATGTGATGTCTTCCAATGCAATAAAGGTGAAACTTTCAAGACCCCTGGATCTATTCATCCATCACCCATTCCAGCCTTCATTTGGACTGACAGCTCCATGGACTTTATAGTGGGCCTTCCAAAAGTGGGTAACAAGTTAGTCATCATGGTTGTGGTATATCACCTCTCCAAGTATGGACATTTTTGTGCCTTACCACACCCTTTTACATCAGCTATAGTAGAGAAAGTTTTCATTGATCAAATTTTCAAATTCCATGGCATGCCAACATCCACTGTGTCCGATCGTGACCCAAATTTTACCAACACCTTTTGTCAATAATTGTTTAAATTACAGGGCACATGACTAAACATGAGCACAACCTAGCACCCCCATATGGATAGCTAAATGAAAGTTGTCAATAAATTTTTGGAAACCTACTTGTGCTATTTTTCTTTAGACAATCAACATCAGTGGGTGCAATGGTTACCTTTAGATGAATGGTGGTACAACACTTCCTATCATAGAACCACCAAAATGACACCATATGAAATCATGTATGGCCAACAACCACCTACATTAAATTCATATATTCCAGGAACATCAAAGGTCCAGGATATTGATAAGTTGCTGCAATGTAGAGAAGCTATCCTTGCATCTCTGAAGGAAAACCTCCACATGGCCCAAAATCGTATGAAGCAATAGGATGACCAACATAATTTTGAAAGGGTTTTCCAAGAAGGTGATTAGGTGTTTCTATGACTCCAAACACACAAACAAATATCTATCAAAGAACATGTCCACCACAAGTTGGCACCCAAATTTTATGACCCCTATCAGATCATCAAACATGTTGGTCCAGTTTTCTACAAACTGGTACTACCAACTACCTCCAAAATACATCTGTTGTTCCATGTTTCTTGTTTGAAGAAAGTGGTGGGTCAGAATTGTTGGGTTCAAACCATCCTACTTGAATTAGATGAAGAAGGATCCCTTTGGCTCCAACCAGAATCAGTCATCAACGTGTGGGAGCATCACTTTCATGGAATAACTATCAAAGAAGTGATGATCAAGTGGAAGGACACGTCTGAAGAGGATGCAACTTGGGAACCAACTGCCATATTGCAACATTTTCTGCATCTTAATCCTTGAGGACAAGGATGCTTTTGAAGGGGGAGGGAATGTTAGGTTATGTTCCTAACCCCTCTTAGTTTGTCATTAGTTAGTAAGATATATTTTTCATGTAATAAAGGTCAACATTAGTTAATAAGTCCTATTAAATAAATGTGAACAAGTGAATGTAAGAAGACCTAATAGAAGCTTCCACTTCTAGAAATATCTTCCTCAAGACCTAATAGAAGCTTCCACTTCTAGAAATATCTTCCTCTAGAATGTTCTCTAGAATATAAAATTAGTGTAAATAAGAGTAGGAGGCATGAGAAAGGATTTCTTGAAAATTATTGTAATAGAGTGTTGCTTTGTAGGAGGTCTCCCCCTCGAAGAGGAAAGTGAACATTTCTCCCTTTTCAATAATAGGTATCATTTTTGGTGTGCTCTTCTCTATACTGTGTTGTTCCATTGGTAATTTCTGTGATATTTCCAGTCTCTTCTCAAAATAACATAATCGGGTGCATAAAAATAGATCCATTAGATGTATGTGAAGAGTTCCTTTCTTCATGGTGAAATCTTTGAAGAAATGTTCATGGAACAACCTCCTGGTTTTGTGACATATTCTAACCTAGTTTTTCGACTCAATAAGTCTCTCTATGGTTTGAAGAAATCTCTTCGAGCTTGATATGCTAAGATCAACATTTCCTTTCTTCGACTTGGTTTCAAACATTGTGAATATGATCATAGATTATATGTACTCCATACTTAGGGAAACACTTTGATTATTGTTGTATATGTTGATGACCTTGTAATAACTAGTAATAACACTAACCTCATTCTAATATTGAAGAAGCAACTTGCTGACTCCTTTGACATGACAAATCATGACATTTTGCATTATGTTTTGGGTCTTTAATTATTACTTGTCTGATGGTTTTTCCATTTCTCAATCTAGATATGTAATGGGTATTTTGACACATTTTAATATGGAAGAATGTTATCCCTATGCTACTCCTTTTCAATATAGAGTAAAACTAAGAAAAAAATGTCAAACTTCCAAGACGATTCTCCACCTTATTGACAACTCGTCAACAATCTTTTTTCTTACTCATATTTGACTTGAAATTTCCTTTGTTGTTAGTGTGGTTTCTCAATTCATGCAAGATCCCAGAGAAAGCAGTTGGAAAGCAACCAAACAAATTGTTCGCTATCTCAAGGGTACCAGTCATTTTGTTATCAAATTTTGTCAAAGTTCAGATCCATTGGTTGGAGACAATGATGACCTAAGTCCAATTCTAGCTATGTGTTTCACTTTAGTACCAGACCGTTGGTTTGGTCATGCAAGAAACATAAGGTAGTCTCTTTGTCGACAACAAAATCATAATATCATGGCATTATTCATGTAGGTACAAAGGTAGTTTGGATTCACGAACTTTTGGGTGAACATGGATTTCCTGTTCAAACCTCGAATACCCTCTATTTCTATAATCAAAGCGGCATTCAATTTGCTGACAACCTTGTTTCCCACAGTAAAATGAAGCATGTTGAACTTTTTTCTCACTATTTGAGATATTTGGTTCATGAGATCATTGTCTCTCTTGTCCACTGTAGAATAGATGATCATGTAGCTGATATATTCACTAAGCCATTATCTGAAGATATATTTATCAATCTCTGTACGATGATTGGGCTTCAGGATGTTGAAAGTATGGGGGGGTGTCCTACCGATGTAATTTTACCTGATGAATCTCCAAAGCCATGTGCAGGGGTGTTGTAACATCAAGTTTTGATGGTTCATCACTCTTCTCCTGGAATCATTCGTTCGACGATCGACCTACATATGGAAACAATCAGTTAGATGCTCGAACATATGTTTACATTAGTCGGTCCAGTAGTCGAAAAAATTGCCGAGCATCAGTCGAAGTTAGTCAGTCAGTGGATCAACCAACAAAGCAATTGAATATGACTTGGATGCATGGATGGTCGGGTTTAGCACCCTTGTCAAACCGATTAGACAACGTGTAGGATTTGACAGAGACAACTCTAACCACTGACGATTATATGTGAACACGATATTTTTGATTCCAAGGAAGTTGGTTAGATATTGAAGCTATAAATAACATATCTGATGGGTCATTATCATGTCGATATCATTGTTGTGTACAAGATGTCCAACATGCATTGTGATGTTCTTATCATAATGCACTCTGCTTAAGTGTTGTAATTGTGTCTTTAAACACCACATTTCTTTGAAACTTATCCCTCTTCAAATATCTATAATTTCGTGTATATGTTTCGTATTACACCCAATCCCCAATAAATTTTACATCAATTATTTTAAGTAATATTTTTAAAACATATTTAAAACATATTTTAATTTATTATTATTGTTTATTTTCATATAATAATATATTAGGTATTGATTTCAAATTATATATATATATATATATATATATATATATATATATATATATATATATATATTAATTAATTGTAACATATTAAAATTTTTATTATTTAAAAAAGTTAATCTCCAATTTTAATAATATTAAGCATAGAAATAAAATTTTAAAATAAACAATTTAAGTTAAAATACTATTTTATTATTTATAGTAAGGGTAAAATATAGTAGGAGGCTAGGAGATCTCCCAAAATGGAAATTAGGTCTCTTCTACCCTATTAATCAAATATCAATATATCTGTTTGTCCAAAGGAGAATATCAATGTTCACCATACTATGAGATGTATAAAAAATAAAATCCATGCTATCAGAATAACAACAATCTATATCAATAAGGCTAAGTGCATATTCTATCCTTGAAAAATAAGTCAATGTATATGGCCCAAGAAAAACAAGAACGCTGACCCGAGTCAGTCCTTAGGAGATGATTGAGTCTCAGTCTACTTGTCATCCAATTGAACTTCAGTCTCTTTATCCGCTATAGGTCTAGATATTTTTTCAAATTCATTCCATCTTATCCATGATGCTTGTCTTCTCTGTTGGTTCATCCTTCAAATTCATTGCTCATAACCTCGAGCGATACAACCCTATACCACCCATCTCATTTGCAGACTTGGTTTCTCATTGATTTCTCATGGTGTTGCACTCCCGTAGTCCTTGGTCACTCTTGACACAATGCATCAATTGGTGATCGTGGGTACAGGGATGGAGATCTCCCCTTCCCCATACATAACCTTTAGCAAGCCACTTGGTGCCACACATGCCATTTTTCATCTCATGTGTCACGTTGAGATGGGTGGTATCCAAGTCAGCCGCTTGTATACTTGGGGTCTTGTCAATCTTCATTATCATCATCATCTAAAAACAAATTAATTTAATATCTTTCTTTTGTGCCAAAAATCACATTACATAAATCTGTTTCGAAAGTATTCATAAATATCCAACCATAATTTGACATTTAAAACAAAAATATAGTATTTCAATGACTTCAATTCAACTTTTTCTATTTTTTTTAAATGACTGTCGAACTCCAACCCCTTAAAAAAGGTCCAACAACAACCACCTATACTTTAGATTTATATACTTCTAAATTTTCATAAGAAGATTGTTCCTTATCATATTCTAAATTTTTGTTAGAGATATTTCTTATAATAGTATAGTTGGTTTGGTTTGTTGGAATTTGTTGAGATATTCTCTGAACTACAATCCTCAAAATTAGAAAAAGTCAGATCTCAAAACTATTTTGTTAATGTGTTTATATTGATCCTTACTTAATGAAAAGTGTGTGAAGTTTTTTGTGTAATTGTGTGCCATGTCTCCTCCAAAATTTATCTTGGTATTAGAGCCAAGTCCTATGGGTTAACTCCCTTGCTCGAGGGCCCATAAATATGGGAGAGATTTGAGTGCTAATTGACTATACATAGTATATGTGTGTGCATATTTCTGTTGTGTGAGAAAATATTCTAGTATGTTTCATGTGTGGATTTTTAGTGTGTGGATGTGTGTATTCACTGCCATTTGAAGCTTCCCGCTATCCACTGAGAAAGGGGGCGTCAACATTCCAAGATTGAAAGAGCCGCACTTGTTGGGAAAGAAGAACAACCATCTGTTGAGAGGGAATTGGATTTTCTAAAGTTGTTTCCATATCGTCCATGCATTTTCCAAACCAGAGTGGTGCAACAGAAGTTTGGAAAGTTGAACATATATGAGTGCAGATCTGGGAATGGAAAGAAGCGCTACTGGTTTTGTCCGTGAGTGTGTGTTTTTGGAAATCAATTTTGAATCACTAAAGCATTCAGATCCACTAAAATCAACCTGTCTATGTCTATCTTGGACTGTGGGTCGAGAATTGCAATTTACACTAGTGTCACTTTTACTAGAGTTTGTTCAAGACTTTGCGGATGAAAAGTCTTTGCGAAGCATCTGCAACATTGTCTACCTGTGTAGTGGCTTCTACATATCATCAAATGGATGCTTGTGTCTTTGGGAACATTGGTGCATGTCTCTGATTCTACCCTGTATGCAACAGTTCGATTTGGTCAATGTTATGGAAAGCAGAGTATGTTCATGTTAGTATTGTTATTTGTTTGTAAAATTGTATTAGAAGAACCAATGAATTGAATAGAGTAACATAATTAAATCAGTAGTTCTTGAAGCCCCGTGAACAAAATGATGATTTGATTATGTGAGTATGTTACACACTGATGGGTCTTGTTGTGCTTCGGGCTTCAAGAGCATTAGTTACATGTTATCTTTATGAGATATTTGTTTGTCAAAGAGGTCAAGTTGTATAATCATATTTTGAACACATTCAGTATCCAGACCACTTTCCTAGCAATTGACAGATAGCGAAAGTGAAATATCCGACAGATGGTGGTAGGTCCATAGAGTGGTTTATTACTTGACAACTATTATCATGGAAGCCCCGACTAGCCGATTTTGTCAATATTGTTGATCTTGCAAGTTAGTTAAGGATGGTCAGAAACATTGTTATCTTAAATGAGTTGAAAGGGAAGCTCGAAGTTGTGGAGAAGAAAGAGCGTATAACAGAAGATTTCAGAGTGGATAGGAGTGTTGATGAAGACCATATGAAGACAAATAGCTATGTTGAAATTTGAGTATTGTAATTATGATTTGATTTTTGTAATGTAAGCATAGTGGAGGGTGTTAGAGATATTGATTACAATAATAAAGTTGGTTTGGTTTGTTGGAAGTTGTTGAGATATTCTCTCAACTACAATCCTCAAAATTATAAGAAGTTCTATCTAAGAACTATCTTGTAAATGTATTTATATTGAGCCTTACTTAATAAAAAATGTATAAAGTTTTGTATGTAATTGTGTACCATGTCTCCTCCAAAATTTATCTATTTTCATATTCACTTGATTGATCAAGTACCTTATTTAAAATTAACTCTCCAAATTAGGAATCCCCCACTATCATTTCTTCTTTAATGTTTGATTTAGACAATTATTCTTTACGTTCCTTCTTTATTGTTCCCTTTAACTTCAAAAGTGAACATATCTTATACACTCTCATCATCTTCATTCCAATTTCAAAAGTGGACATATCTTTTTCTTGTCAAGTTGTCTTCTTACTTCAAAACATGATTCTTACAAGTGACCGATTGGATGATACTACCAGTGCTATAAGGAGTAGTTTCATAGCCTAAGCTCTGGATCCATTTGAAATTTTCATGTTTCAATAGCATTGTAGAAATACAAGCATCTATATCATTTGCAACTGGTTAACCAGATTCATCAATAATATACTGGAAGCTCGTTAAATATATTTTTTAACAATCGGTGTTTTGTGCCTATGCCCTTTAAAAGCTTTGGATAGGAAATCGTTAAGTCTCATGCACACTTCATTTAAAAAAAAAAGGTGGTTGATTGTCATGCACAGTTCACATAAAATATTAAGGTCATTCATTCTCGCTCACACTTCATAGAAAAGGTCGTTGAGTATCAGGCACACTTCATATAAAATATTGAGAGAATATTTTTAATATTAAATTTATCTGAATACGGAGTAAAGTAAAGAAAAAGAGAGATTATGATGCTACACCATATCCCATCTTTCTCATGGAATTGAATTGAAGATAAGGGTCACTTTTCAACACCTTATACTTTCACACATCTCTTGAGATACTTTACAGCTACATAAGATATTTCTGTCGTCCCAATTCGTCAAAGCATAGCTTAGCTTGGCTGCACCTGAGATAATAGAGTCTGCTTAGTATAAATATTCTAAGTTTTTAATTATTTTTATTTCTGATAATATTATTGGAATCTGGTGATATTATCTGAATCAGATTATATCATTGTTGATGAAATGACAGTTTTTGTTTTTGTTGTTTTAAATCTAAATAGATTCAGGGTGATCAAAAACCTTTGAAATACATTTATGGTACAGATTTAACAACTAAAATTTATCATTCAAATAAATAGATTCAACTTATTTCTGTTCTAAGACTTTTAAGATCATTGTTGTGATGAAATAGTTCTTTCCGATTCATCCCATTAATTTTTTCATATTCCTTGATTTTTTCATATTCCTAATATGAAAATAACTATCTCATTACAAATTCAGCTTACTCAAAAACCTTTTTAAATCACACTCATTGTACAGATTTAACCACTAAAATCTACTATTCAAATGACCAAAATAAAAATAATCTAAAAATATAACCCTAAATAAACAAAAACTTATAACGTTTAGAATTCGTCCTCGGCTACATGGTCGCTCTTAAAGCAGTTAATAGTTGAACGCACCCAAAACAAAAGTAAACCCATAAAAAATATTCTCTTAAAATTAATTAACAACTTTACTCTTCCCTACTTTTATGTTCCTATGGCTTTTTAATAAAGCCTCTAGTTGCAGGTCCGGCTCAGCTTCTCACATAGCTCGAGGGCGTGATTATATAATATGGTTGGAAGAACCTATGGCTTTTCTGGAATATATATGAATAGATTGTATGGATGAATATTCAGTGTAATACATCCATTACCTATCCTGCGAATGTCGAATCTTCAACTGGTTCCTGCATCTCAAATACAGGTAAATATTGCTTCAACGTCTTCACTGTTTATCTTTAATTATTTCTTTGTAACTTTATGATATTAATGATCTATGATAACAGAGAGAGTACGCGCAGAAGGTGGAGCTGAGAGTACCGTTGTACTCATATGGTTGCGAGCGCAAAATTCGAAAGGCTCTCTCTCAATTTAAAGGTACATTACTCAGAACTTTTCTACATACCTCGGCTCTTGTTCATGATCTATAACATGAAAAACAATCTCTCTGCAAGAAATATTTATAACTTCATACACCATGACAAGCAAATTATCGTTCAGTAGAAGAGCCCAGTGTTATTGGTAATAGTGTACCAGGACCCGTTTTAATGTTTGATTATTGTCACAGGATTGGACTCCATCGATGTAGAGTTTTATCAGCAAAAAGTTACAGTGACAGGATCAGTTAATCGAGATGAAGTCTTGGCCGCCATGAAAGCAAAGAGGAAGAATACACGGTTTTGGTCAGCTGAAGATGGCAAGTCAGAATTAGATATGACTGGTGGCAGCAAGGGCGAAATCATGGAGTATTCGAAGAAGCCAGCAGCTGCCTCCACGAAGACGTTAAAGGTCACTTTTGCAGACTGACAATAAATCTCAAAAAACTATTCAACCCTTCAAGGGATATGTCATTTAGTATTTTAATTATCTGATATCATACAGGCATATTACTCTGAAACTTGGGTACGTTCATTGTGTCAGTATTTGGGGAGGTAACTGCATAGAACGCTAACTATACAGAGGCTTGGAGATTAATGAATAGGGTGATAAGAGTTACAGAACAACGCTGGATGTGTAATGGTTTTTATTATTAGTCCTTGTTGAAGGTTTAGAGGGATCTGTAATGGTTTCTATTATTAGTCCTTGTTGAAGGTTTAGAGGAATGTTTAATGGTTTTATTATTAGTCTTTGTCGAAGGTGTTGGTGTAGAGGGTTGTGTAATGGTTTTTATTATTTGTCCTTTGTTAAAGGTCATGGATAACAAGAGGGATGTGTAATGGTTTCTATTATTAGTCCTTGTTGAAGGTGTAGAGGAATGTTTAATGTTTTTATTATTAGTCCTTGTCGAAAGTGTAGATGTAGAGGGATGTGTAATGGTTTTTATTATTTGTCCTTTGTTAAAGCTCATGGAAACAAGAGGGACATGGAAACAAGAGGGATGTGTAATGATTTCTATTATTAGTCCTTGTTGAAGGTGTAGAGGAATGTTTAATGGTTTTTATTATTAGTCCTTGTTGAAGGTGTAGATGTAGAAGGATGTGTAATGGTTTTTATTATTTGTCCTTTGTTAAAGGTCATGGATAACAAAAGAGATGTATAATGGTTTCTATTATTAGTCTTTGTTGAAGGTGTAGAGGAATGTTTAATAGTTTTTATTATTAGTTCTTGTCGAAAGTGTAGATATAAAGGATTGTTTAATGATTTTTATTATTAGTCCTTGTCGAAAGTGTAGGTGTAGAGGGGTGTGTAATGGTTTTTATTATTTGTCCTCGTTAAAGGTCATGGATAATTGGTTTCGAACTAATTTGTTATAGTGTACTTTCAAGTAAAATCATTTTGCAACTTGTATGCATAAGTGAACTATGAGATCATCTAAATATGTGTCCATGGTGTTTGACAGGAACATCTTCAAGATATATCTAATGTGGTTTTCCAGCAATATCAAACAACGCCTTATAAGAGGGCCATTTGGTATGCTGATTCAGAGGGAGACATGAGGATTAACATCACAGCAAAGGAGGAAACCAGTTCGGTAATGGCATTCTCTGGTGACAGGAAGAGTATTAAGACGAGAGTCTGTAACATTATTCGTAAAGCGGTTTATGCTGTGATTGGTTATTGCTCTAAGCCAGATTCGTTTGAGAAGTTGTCTGGTCTGTGAAAGAGCAATCGAAGTGATGGGCTTTATCAGTTTATTTCCATGGTGTATTGTAGAACTCAAACAGGAAGCAATGAAAGGTCAATGTTCACTCCGTGTGCATAAATGGTTCATGCTTTTATTCAATGTGTAATTATGTGGTATTGACTTTTTAAAGAATTTTAAGGCCTTATAGTTTTGATGACTTATCACCATTCATAGGTTGGCCATGAACCTGTAGTTATGGATGGTAGGTGAAACAAGAATTTTTAGAGTAACACGTTTGGAAAGCTTCAGCCATTAAAGTGAGGTATTTAGAAATCCCAATTTTTAGAGTAACACGTTTGGAAAGCTTGAGCCATTAAAGTAGGTGTCTAGAAATCCAATTTTTAGAGTAACATGTTTGGAAAGCTTGAGCCATTAAAGTGTATATATATATATATATATATATATATATATATATATAAATAAATATAAGGGCAATGCTATTATTATTAAGAGGAAGTTGAAATAATACAAATAATATATAGATCTTCATTTGTTTTATAAAAATATAATTTTCTAACATTATGAACTTAAAGAATAAAATAAATATGACCATCATTTTTTTAATATGATTAATAATTATTATTTTATAAGAAATATATTTACTATTTTTCATAATTTAATTATTTTCTTGAAAATGAATATGACCATCATTTTTTTAACATGATTAATCTTTATTATTTTATAAGAAACATGTTTACTAATTTTCATAATTTAATTACTCATTGTCATTTTCACCATGTTTAAATATAGAGTTGACATTGTGAATAACTTTTAAATCAATTACCTTTATTTGTTTGATAAGACTCATTAATCTTGGTACACAACATCATGATTATCATCACCATGTACCACTACTACATTTTCATCATAACACTACTCTCATTGTTGTTTGAAGTTTCATTGGAATCATCACTAAAATCATCATTCATGGTATGCATTTCCTTTTTATTTTTCAAGCATGTAGATTGTGGTTATGTAGTTTTTAGATTTGGATGTTACTCCAACATTGCTTTATAAATGGACTTAAAAAAGTGTAGTTGCACTTTATTTTCTCTTATTTAGAGTTGTGAGATGTTCATTTAGAGTTCTGAGATGTTGTTGTATTGATAGTTTGATTACAACCGAAGTGTAGGGGATTTGGGCCAGGGTGAAGGTTAAGGGTATGCAATTTATGTTGGATACGAAATTGCACCAAATGTTCTTAATCCTTTAACCACAATTCATTGATCATAGCTACAGGTTGTGATGGAATGGCAACTTAGTAGTGTCCAACTAAAAGTTATAAGAAGTAGAAGTATGAATATAAATTAATCCCAATGCACATAAAGTGATGTTTGTAGGAATAGTTGTGTATTCTAATAAATGGTAGATCTGCTTTGTTTTAGGGATTTTTCAAGAGATGAAGAACAATGTGTTAGTAAACCATTGTTTGAATTTGAAGTAATAACTAAATAAATGGTTTCCAATCATGTTATGATGTTGTAGTATTATATAGTTGGATGGTTGTTGATAGGAAAATCAAATGGGAGTTATGGCGATCTAAGTAGTGAGTATGTTGAGTTGTTATGGTTCTAGGCACATACACTGGTTAGAATGTTTCATTATCTTCTATCTTAATGGGTAGTTTATTTCATTGATCAAATATGATTTATGGGTTTATGTAATAGGTAGCGTGGAAAATTGTCAAAGGAAGCATAGGTGTGGTATAAACTACCCAGAATTTAAAAAAAAAAATATAGTTACAATAATAAACAACACATAAACATGCAACCATTAAACAACCTGATTTCCTAGGGAAAACCCTTATGGGAGAAAAAACCCACACTCCAAAGCATGCTCAAAGTATTCCTTAACAATTCCTTTTTATGCTAATCATTAATTCCCTGCTTCAATTTGTCATTTATTGAGATAACCACTTTGTTGCACAAATACAAGGTAAATGACACACCTATCCTAACATTCTCCCACTTGTCACATACCTCACAAGAGTCTAAGGGAGAATGTGTCGACATGTAATTAACTGTTAGGGGCCATAAGACCATAGACTCACAACATCACCTGAATTTACCCATGCTCATAAATTTTTCCAATGCATCTACAACATTAAAAATAGTGTCAATTTTATCTAGTATCACCTTCCCATACTATTACATGTCCCAAATCAAATGGTAATGAATAACAATATTCTTTATCTTTGCATGAAATATTGGGTTCTTAACAAAAAATGATATTGTTGCTATCACATTGAATTGTAATAGCTCTCTAACTTAGCCTTACCTCTGAACATAGTTTCATAAGTCAAATGACCTCCTTATGGGAATGGGTAGCTTGCATATACTCTACTTTTGCATCGGACAAAGAACCCATATATTTTTTCTATCTCATCCAACTTATTACTCCAAAAAACAATCAAAATTCATCTGTAGGCAGATCATATTTTACTTACATCCCCTGCCCAATTATAATCCACATAACCCTATATATACATTGAGTGTTGGTTCTTTAAAACATCATTATGATAACAAATAGAATGGTCTGAAGTACCTTGCAAATACCTGAAGACCCTCTTCACTATAGCCCAATGTTCACATCTAGGATTAACCATGAATCAACTCAAGATTCCAACTGCTTGGGAAATGTTTGATATAGTATAGACCATAACATACATCAAACTACCAACTTCCCTAGCATAAGGAATAAAATACATATCCTCCATCTCTGTGGGTGTTGTAGGACACTTACCAAATAAAAGTTTAGTTCCCACAAAAATAAAAATACTCAATGGTATGCAATCTATCTTGCAAAAACAATGCAACATAGAGTTCACAAAATTACTTTGAATCAACCAAAACCATATGTTCACTCTATCTGTCTTGGTCTCCATTCCTAAGTTACAATTTTTATCCCCCAATTCCTTCATGTCAAAATGTGTTGAAACATGAGAATTCAAATCATAAATCACATCCTTATTGTTATTGAAAAATAACAAACTATCTACATATAAAGAGATAACGAGGAGATGATCACCATTATATTTGTAATACACACACTGATATGAAATGAATATCATAAAACCTAATGCAAACAAAAAATAATAAAAGTTTTGGTACCACAATCTAGGAGACTATTCAAGACCATATAAATACTTTTTTAATTTGCAAACCAATGAATTTTTACCTTTTTCAATGTAGTGCTCTGGCTATTTTATACATATATCCTACTTCAAGTTACCATGTAGGAATAATGTTTTCACATGCATATATTTTATCTAAATAAAAGGATGTTTCCATATACAATAGAAACTTGATATATGTTAACTCAACGAATAGAGAAAAATCTCACCAAATTCTATCCCTTCAACCTAGGAATATCCTTTCACAAACAATCATGCCTTGTAATTTTCAACACTACCATATGAACCACTTGTTTTTTAGCACCCATTGACATCCAACAAGTTTCTGACCATCATGCAATGATACCATGTCCCATATATGATTTTTTCTAAGTGCAACCATCTTCTCAACCATGGACAATCTCTAGGTTTTCTTGTCTTTCATGTTCATTGCCTCTTTCACAATTCTATGTTTATTGACGTTAATAAATAAATAAAATATACATATAAATTATATAGAATATACGTATACATGTTTGGTTTCCTTCTTTTCTTAATGGAACTCCTTAAATATTGAGGTGGAGTTTCTTCCTCGAATTATTAAATCTATGAGCCCTCCTCCTCAACAGGGCCATCATGAAATTCTTGTTCAATTTTTGGTTCAACTTTCAAATCCTTAGGTGGTATATGAACAACTAGATTCTTCTCATTCTCTTCTAGTTGCAACACTATGGGAGGAGATTTAATTTCTCTGAAAATAACATTTTTTCTATAAAAAACTTTCCTAGCCATAGGATCCCAAAGATTGTGCTCTTTCACCCCAATGGGATAGATGATGAAGATGCACTTCACTACCTTATTATCCAACTTCAACCACTTATCCTTGGGCACATAAGCATATACATCACAACCAAAAACATGAAGATTTTGAAGTGATGGCTTCTTGACCATCTAGACCTCCATAAGTGTATTATTCACAAGAGATAATGTGGGAGACCTATTAATTAAGGGTTGGTGTAGGGTCTAGTGCATACTAATGCTTCCTTATTGTTGTGTTGGTTTTGTCACTTGGGTGAGAAAAACAACAACACTTGCATGTCTAGATGAGCTTGCTAGACAAGAGAAAAGTTTTGTGAGTGGGTTAGATAATCCAAACAGATATGTAAAAAAATAAATAAACTAAAACAACTAAGAAACTAATTTTAGAAAGCATGGGAAACTTAGAACCATGAAAATCAAACAATGACCAACATAATGCTACCAATGGATCAATAGATTAGTAGGAAAAACACCATAGAGAAAGTTTAGGGACTTATG
>CBVK0101850177.1:0-36337 GCA_900067695.1 Picea abies | reverse complement strand
GAGATAGGAAAAATCACAAATTGACATTGTCTCAGGGTGAGTACACAGAGAAGGTGTTGGAGAGGTTTATAATGTAGAATGAAAAACTAGTTAGTACACCTTTGGCCATCCATTTCAAATTAACTAAGGAAATTTGTCTTAAGACATGAGAGGAGATAGAATACATGCCCAGGGTCCCTTATTCATCAGCAATTGGCAGCTTGTTGTATGCAATGGTTTGTACAAGACCAGATATTACACATGCAATGGGAGTTGTGAGAAGGTATATGAACAATCCAGGTAAAGAACATTGGGAGNNNCATTGGGAGGCAGTAAAGTGGATTCTCAGGTATTTGAGAGGTACTACTACTCATGCATTATGTTTTGGAGGTTCATACACTTTTCTACAAGGATGTGTTGATTCAGATATGGCAAGTGATAAAGATAGCAAGAGGAGTACCACAAGGTATGTTTTTACTATAGGTGGAACAACAGTAAGTTGGATTTCGAAACTGAAAAAGGTTGTTTCACTTTCAACAACAGAGGCAAAGTATGTTTCTGCTACAGAGGCTAGTAAAGAGATGATTTGGTTACAGAGATTTATGGAGGAATTGGGAAAGAAGCAAGAGAATAGCAGGTTAAACTGTGACAGTGAGAGTGCCATTCATCTTGCAAAGAACTAATCCTTCCATTCGAAGACTAAGAATATAAAGTTGAGGTACCACTTCATACGATCATCCTTGGAAGATGGACATTTGAAGTTGGAAAAGATACACACTAGCCAAAATCCTGCAAACATGTTAACAAAGGGAGTAACCAGGGAGAAATTGAGTTCTTGCTTAGTTTCAGTTGGTCTTCAAGAATGAAGATGAAGATGAGAAATTTGCCAGGTCCAAGAAGGTTCAGAGTCTAGCATATACAACAACGGTGGAGTTGTTGAGATCAGTCTCCAAGTGGGAGATTGTTGGTTGTGGAGCTTGATTATCTTCCTAATTCAGAGGTCTTTTACTTTCAGTCGTGCTTATACCCCATGAAGTATTTACACCCTAGAAGTATGTACACTCTTCCACACGGGGGAGTGCAGAGGGGGGGTACCCCCTCTGCGGGGTCCAGGGGAGCTATCCCCCAGCTGGGGGGTCTGGGGGCAAGCGAGCCCCCAATGGGGGTTTGGGGGCGAAGCCCCTAAAGGAAAAAATTGCCTTGTAAATGTATATTGTAATTTCATTGTAAATCTGGACCGTTCATTATAAGGTCACAGATCTAACGATATAGATTATGTTATGGTTTTTTTCCCTAGAAGGCAACCCTCTTTTATGAGGGAAATGTATTGTGGCTATGGTTGATGGCGAATATTGTATTCTAAGATAGGAGATTGTGAGAGAAAGAAGAGGAAGTTACAATGGGTTTGTTGTAGGTTGTATCCCTTCATATGCTGGATAATAATAAAGGAAGGACCTGGCAATTTCTCTGGTGGATGTAGCCCACACTGGGTGAACCACGTAAATCTATGTCTCTATTGTATTGTGTATCTTATGTGTTTTGTTTCCACATTTGTTTTATTTTATTGCTCCACGGTCCTATTTTTCTAACATCTTTCCTCCTCGTGTCCTCCACCATCTCAGGGAGATCTTCTCCAACTAAGTAAAAAGAAGAAGGTGAAGAATTCAGTCATTCGGCCCCAGACTCTTTTCTTTTTTAAAATGAAATAAAATAGAATTTAATTCCTCCAACGTGGTCGAGTTGTATAGAGGGCCCATCTCCTCATCATCAACCATCCTAGGAAAGAGACTGGTCACATTGACTTGATCAGTGATATTAACAATTGTTGGGGCCTTGTAAAAAATTTTAAAATATGATACTACTTCTACCCTTATCGCTCCCTGATCTATAAGGGTAACTCCATTCCCATCCATGATTTCCCAAACATGTTTCTGATTCATATTGTGGCTTGCCACATTATGGAAATACTTCGTATTATTTTCACCACTTTTAACCCAAAACGCCTTGCTATGAAGTCTCCAATTCTCTTATGCATCACATAACCATTTTTTCCTTTTACTTTTGGGCACCTGAAGTTGTAGTTCTGCACCCCGATATGATGAATCCCTGACCAACTTCACAATGGTCTCCTTTATATTTGTTTCTAGGTTCTCCAAATGTGCCTTGTTCTTTGCGCATAAATATTTATACCAGAGTTTAGTTTGACATTTTAATTCCTTTAATTTCCATACTAATCTGTAATGCTTATCCCCTTCCGAGAGGAAGCATGGGTCTTTCCAAATTTTATGAACCAAAGCCACATAATCATTAGCATTCGACCAATGAGCATTTAGTTTGAATGGATAAGCCTTGTAAATAGGTGGTAATTCCAGCTGGAGTAGAACAGGGGCATGATCTGATATAAAGGGATACTCAACCCACAACTATGACAAACCCACCTCAAGTAATAAACCTTCAGACACAAGACACATGTCTAGACGCCTCACAATGTCTTCTTGACCAGAGAAACCATTCTGCCAAGTTGGAACCATTTTAACCGGCTCAATGTCTATCATTGTTTTTGAAAGAAATAAATCTTTGAAGTAATCCTCTATCAAACCAGGAGCAAAAGTGCCTCCCCATGCCTCATCTGAAGAGATAATAATATTCAAGTCACCAACAATAATCAATTTGTTGATGGATAAAATGCCACTATCCACCATCGAGCTCCAGAATTGTTTCTGATCCAGACATGTACCATAAACATTTAGTAAAGCAATCTCCCTCTTGTTAATAACACAACTTCATGTTAACAAAATGCCACCAATTGTAAGAAGTGGAACCAATTCATACATATTTGGGTCCCAAGTAACCAATAAACCTTTCGAGTTGCCCACAAAATTTACAGCAGTGGATACCCAAGAGAGACAAAAAAGATGCATAAAATCTCTAGCTTTTTGTTCGTGAACCAGGGTTTTGTGTAGAAAGACGATATCAGGGTGAGTTTGATCCAAGAGTCTACGATCTGAGGTATCTTTGAGGGTGCCTCCTATACCTCTGATATTTAAAGTGAGTAAAAGCATCACTTAGCCCGTGCCAGGGCTTTCATTTCTTTAAGATCCCCATTATCAGTGGAGGGAAGGACTGTGTCATCTGACTGTTTGGTAAGGCCCGCCAATTTTTTACGTAAAATTCTAGTCTTTATAGGAGAGTGCTCAATGCCAATGCCTCTTGATCAGGAAAATTCCTTCCCCGCCCCTTCAGGATATTTATTTGGAGTAGAGGTTCAAGTTCCCACTGAAGGTTCTAGAATAGCCTTGCCTAAATAGGTTGGCAGCTTAATGTTATCATTTGAGTCTCTGATAAAGGGAATTAGAGAGTCTAAAACATCGTTGAGAATGGAATCATCCAGCTCATATTCTCTACAACTTGGCTCCACCAACATGTTTTTTAATGGTTCGGACGGTGTAGGAGAAGAGAGTATGATCTCATCCCGAGAATTAGGTTGTGTCGGGGAAAAGGCCTAGGATGAAACAAAAAACTGGGGAATAGTAGATTGCACCAAAATGGGGTCTAGAATCTCTAGGTTTAATACAGGGTGTGTAACCAGAAAGGTCATCTCCGAATAACTCAGTTGACATGGGACAAAAGTGTCCTTATCCCCCTTGGAAGGTCTCTTATTAAAGGAAGTTGAAGAATGTAACCACGGTGAATTATCCAAGGCATCCTTCTTCCAAAGTGACAAAGTTGCATAAAGGGAAGGGTAGAGACTTTGTAACTTACCAATGAGAGTCGACAGAGTCTCCTTCTGGCGCCAAGGAACAGTTCCATAATGAGTGTTCTCACACCCAAGAGAATCTGCTTCGTCCATATAATCAGGTGGGTCCCCTTGTAGCATCGTATTCTCCGACAATTCATCAAATTCTTTACCAACACAATCACGATGGAGGTGGCCCATCTGATGGCACAAATTTCACTGAAATGGTACACCAAGATATTCTAACTTCTGGATGTGTCGCTGACCATGCCATTCTATGTCAATGGTTTCTGGTAAGCCGCAGTGGATATCCATTTCCACTAGGATTCAACCCACCTTCCACGTAGAATTAGCAAGAGAATTTTTATCCAAGGAAATGAACTTACCTAAAGAATCACCTATATCCCATAAGGCCCCTTCATTCCACGGGTGCAGAGGTAAACTCAGTAGAAGGACCCACAAATGACAATATTGAAAATTATTTTTCGTCGGGTCGAAGGCAACCCGCCATCTTTTTAGCATCAAGTTGCTACCACCAAAAATCCACTAAGAGTTTAATAACAAAGATGCATCCTCCAGAGTTCTATACATAAACCCGAGCCACCCTTTAGTGAGATAGAGGATCACATGCTCATAACCCAACAAAGGAGTCCAATGTTTTAGTACCCACTCCGAGACAGGACCCTTACTCAGATAATAAAAGGATATCCTACCTACCAGGCCACACAGGGCCATCTTGCAAGTTTCTTCTAAACCCACTTCCGATCCTGTTATAAGGGAAAAACTCTCTATGGCCAAGGGTAAACCACAACAGATAGGTATGACTGCAAAAATCAACTCAATTCCAACATGTGCTATATAAGCTAATCTGCAATATAAGGAAGAAGCCTACCTCGATCCAATCATTTAATGTCGTTCCACCGTTGAGCACTTTGACCCAAAGATTTACACCTGCAAGAAGTTCTCAACAAACAAGCGATGCAATTATATAGTGACAATATATATAATGAGTTAGCACATCAGATAGCACAATCCATTAATAAACATTACAAACATGCCCATGGATAATAATCATATATTTGCAAGATATCAATAGGACGGGAAAGGAGTATTTATATTAATAATTGATCAACAGAAGTATCAACATTACAGACTTTCGTGTCGGCATGGTTCGAAAGCAAGAAACCAAGTTCCTTCCAACTGGGTCTCCACCACTTCAATCCTCCACCAAAGGCAAGCTCATAGCAAAGAGGTAATGAGGTCCTCTCTACAATCAGGAAATAGCTTGGGGGTTGAACACTGTGTTTAAACTTGAGGGAAAAAGGGATGCAGACTCAATATGAAGTGATTTCTCTAGAGTAACTTTGCTCTCAAAGATGAATGCTTTCTCCTCCTTTCCATAGCTCGAAATTGTGCTCTTATAGCCTCCAGAATGAAACTGAAGGGCCAAGTCAGAACGTTTCCAGTATATGGAAGGCCAAAGATCAGAGATCTTCTATCGTGACATGGAAACCCGACCTCATTTTGTATTTTTTGGCACAAATCCCAATATACACGAGTTGTAGTGGAGAGGCAAGCGTATACGCATCTTGCAAAGCGGTTAGGGAGCGTATATGTGGAAAAATATATAATTTTGGCTCTGGATTTATCAAAAGGGGGTTGATAAGTCTACATAGGGAAATGGAAAAAGGCCCTCTATGAAAGATAACAATGGTGAGACAAATCTTGCTATAAAAGATGCCCCCTAATGTGTGAGATCAGAGGAGTATATGTCATGGCCGAAATACATTATAAATAACCCAGAAGTGGAGTGGTAGAGAACCAACTGGATGAAATCAATTGCTCATTACATTATGTATTGACTTTGCATACATGGCTGCCAAGAATACAATGCAAATCCATGTGGAAAATATACTAACAAGTGTCCATGGCCATGAGTAGGCAAGTATAAATGTGGTTACATGCCAATAGTTGTCATAGTCACGAACAAGGCCCAGTGAAACTAGTCTCAAAATCAATCTGAAGATATATGTATACCATGGAGTACAATCTAATCTCCCATGATCACTGAAGTCAAATAGGTACTGGTCCAATGAAATGGAAGCAACAACTCAGGAAAGTTGTGTCCATAAAGTGATGTCTTCAAGTCTTCAATACAATCTGCCAATGGTGCAAGTCTACATTATGTGAATAAATGAGTTTAGGTCGAACACAATGAGACATTGTTTGATTACTGGTCATTGAGGTATACTGTTAACAAATGCGAGACAACCTACCAATGATGAAAGTAGGTATCAAGGCACTGAGTAGATCTCTACAAATGTGAATAAAGGAGCTGGTGTCGAACACTTGAGAGATCCATTGATCAGGAGACATTGATGTATTCCCATCTGTCAATGGCGAGAGAATCTGCCACTAATGACTACAAGCCTCAAGGTACTCATAAAACTCTAGGTCTTGTATCCAGAATACATGAGCTGAAGTCGATGGAAAGAGACCCACTAAAAGGAGAGCATTAAGGCATCTCTCATCAGTCAGCACGAGGAACAAAGTAGGTGCTTCATGATTTAGTGGATATCGGACAAAGAACATGTTCACGAACCAATGACCTTGTGCATCTTTTGCGTGTGCCAAATGCAAGCAATACACGAAAAAGACCCTCTAAATAGTAGCCAATGATGAAAACTACTGACAAAGGAGAGGAAACAACCAATAGGGCTAATGGCATCCAATACATTGCACGAATCCCAAAGTGTGAATCGATGTCTTGCCATCGAACACAAGGGAAACCACCTAGTCGACGACCCATGATAAAATGCCGATTGTTGGGTTCAAGGTGACCTACCAATGATGAAAGTAGGGCCAGGGTGCATCATAAGACCAAAGTATCATGTGATTCTGAGACAAACTGAGGCTATGGACAACATGCAAAGTTAATATTTCTGAGGAGTGGCAGACACAGGTTGATAGAATTCCTTTGAACAAGAGCATGAGACATATGGTGGACTCCAGCAACATAGACTTAATGATTTGACAACTAGATGCAGGAGGCATCCATAATGTTTTCTATAGTGACTGGAAGATTAACTAGTCGATAGAGAAAATTCTGTAACGAGATCAACTTCCTAAGGCCATGCTAAAACCAAAATTATGATGACGCAAGGACTCAATAACTTTGTGCTCTGTTCAAAGGCAACACGACTGCTGCCAATTACAATATAGTACTCCCTTCTTGCCCGTCTTTTTTTGTTTTTTCATAACAAGTGAATGCTATGATGTAGAGGAGGGAACAAGTGTCACAAGTAACCAAAACTAGTTCTAGCAGTGGAACGTACCTATGCTCATTGCAAGGAAATGCATGCGGGAGATGGACACTCAGGGTGATGTCCCTTCCAGGGCATAGGGTGTCAAATTGTGAAGGATATAAACAAGGCTCTACTTGGTTGAGGATGCAAACTACTTGAGCCATGGTTTATAACGCAAAGCAAGAATCGGCTAAAGGCTCAATACTGCAAGCAAGGGCATGAGATGCGATCACAATTTAACGCCAAAAAATGTCCTTTTTTATATCTTTTAGTCTACTTGGTGTGAAAAAAGGGTAAAATTGTGCCAAATAGATGTCTTTTCAAATCCAATTTACAAGTGTGAAAAAGACAAGTTCACTCAACGATCTTTTCCATTTTTGATAGCGAGTCGGAAAAGAGCTTAACTAAGACTCATGATCTTTCAAATCCAATTTTAATGAGTGTGAAAGGGACAAATCACTCGACAATCTTTTCGATTTTTTATAGTGATTCGGAAAAGAGCTTAACTGAGACTCGCGACCTTTCAAATCCAAATTAACGAGCGTGAAAGGAACAAATCGCTTGACAATCTTTTCGCTTTTTGAACGAGTTAGAAAAGGGCTTAACTTGGACTCATTGGGAGATTCTAGGCAGAAAGTCACGGGGGAGGCCAAGGATCCCATGCGGACCTTCTGTGGAATTTTGGTATCTTACGAAGAACCGATACAAGCTCAGGAATACCCAAAGCTCTCCAAGTTGAGGAGGGAAAAGTGCTAATGGAGGCTATCGTCTCCATGTTATATCGGATAATGTCTCTTCTTGGAAAAAACATAGGCGGAGGCATTAGATGCCCCACAAGATCATCCCAATCAAAGGGAACCTCGTCAGGACTTGAAGGGAGAGAACTCGGGAAGAGTAAAACTCTCTCTTGTTCAGAAGGTGAAGTGCTAGAAATGCTAAGGACATGGCATAGAAGGTATAGAACCAGAACTAGAAGAGTGGGATCGACCAAAAATTGCATTGGCGTGACCACTTCCTTAGACTTGTCACTCTCCAAGAGAAGAGTGGGTTTGATCGAATATTGCATCGATACAACCACTTCCTCAACCATTGGTCAATAGGTGCATCACCCCAAAAAATAGGAGTTTTGTTGGTCGAATATTGCATCGACATGACCGTTGGTTGAACAAGATGTGAGAAAACAAGGTCAAGAGATGCATCACCCTTGAACATAGGAGAGGTGTTGGTCGAAGATTGCATTGACACGACCACAAGTTGAACGGGATGTGAGACAACAAGGTCAAAGGATGCATCAACCCCTAAAGGAAAAGGGGTGTCAGCCGAAGATTGCATCGACATGACTATTGTATCAACCAAAGAAGGAACAGAGTGATGTGAAACCGTAGATGCCTCAGAACCTGAAGGGCCCTTAGGTGAGCCCCACGCTTCTGGTATCCCAGCAGTAACAGGACACAAACGAGTAAGGTGACTTCCTTCGCAAGTCCTGTAAAGGAATCTAGAATTATGTCTGAGACGTCTAGGCTTCTCAATCATATGAATTCCCCTAGCATGACTTGCAGTGGCTGATGACATGCTCCCAGCATGACTTGCAGAGGCTAGTAGAAAATCTTCAACATGACTAGTAGAGGTTGGTGATGAATCCCCAACATGACTAGAAGAGGTTGGTGATGAATCCCCAACATGACTAGCAAAGGTTGGTGATGGATCCCCAACATGACTAGTAGAGGTTGGTGATGGATGTGCAGTGTGACTAGCAGTGACCAGACATGTTCCCCCAACATGACTTGCAGCGACTGGTTGCGGGTCTTCAACATGACTCGTAGAGGTTGTCGACCAATATCCGACATGACTAGCATAGGTTGGTGATATAACGCTAGTATGAAACGCAATGATTGGACTTGTGCCCCCAACATGACTTGAAACGGCTGGTTACAGGTCTTCAACATGACTCACAAAGGTTGTCGACCAATCTCCAACATAACTAGCAGCAATTGGTGATATAATGCCAGTATGACACGCAGTGACTGGACTTGTGGTGGTAGTGAATTGCGGAATTTGAGTCCAAGGTCCAAGGAAAGATTGGTTTTGAGAAATTTTAGGCTAGGAAGGATACTAGTTTACACCCTATCCATATCCAACAAGATAGTATCCTCCTCCATATTGATTCATAAAGGGTTGTAAGGGCATCGACACTGAGGAAGCCTCTTGCAAAGAGAAAGCGACATGACAAGGGTTACTCATGTGAGGATATATGTTTCCCCCAAACGAAGGAACTTCGTGAGGGGGGTTGCCCATACTATAAAAATAATTCCCCCCGGATGAAACACCAAAGGGCAGATGGAGGTCTGCCATGGGAAAAGTGTTCATAGGAACCGACATAGTGGAAGAAGGATAACTGGATGGAGTGTAACATGTGGAAGGATTGCTTAATTGGGCACTTACTTCTCGCATAATGGATTCATAGGAAGGAAGATTCCAACCTCCTACCATAAGAGGTGTTCGAAAGATATAAGAATAAGGAGGCATCATGCCCCCAGACCCAAAAATTGTATTCACATAAGGAGGTGAGATAGAGGAAGGTAAGTGTGAGGACATATCTAACATACCATGAGAAAAATGATTAGAGACCCAAGGAATTGATTGAGTACCATAATTCTGCATACCATAATGCGAAGTAGAAGGATTCGTCCCCATGAAATGAGTGGACATCATGGGGGGGTAGCAGTAAACGAGGGAGAAAAAGGAAATCCACTATCCATGATAATAAAGACTCAGCATGAAAACCTATGGTCAACTAATAATCAAAGAGCATACCAAAAAGTCAAACGACCAATATGCATGCAAACGGGCTAAAGTGTTTGAGTGGACTCCCTCGCTAAAGAAGGTATGTCTCATCCAAGAAGGACCTGAGACTCCCCGCTAATGTTTGGAGGTAACAAAATCAGTTATAAGGGCCCTCGTAGGCTTAACAACCAGTCGGTCAGATCCCCCCAGAGAGGTAATCCTCCATAAAGGCTGTGTGTTGTCCGACCCCTATCTGACTCAGGGTACAAGCAGAATAACCCCTACAGGTAACCTATGAGATACCTAAGTCAAGCAACTAATAAACCACTGTATAACTGATGCACAGGTGAACAGTCATAAGTTTGGATTACCGTATGGGCAGGGTAGCAAAGCTCGAAACCTTGAAAGTACCGCCTCTCACAGAGATATGGATACTAGCAAGATCCTCAAATACGAATAAATCCACAGAAATATCTCTGATGCCAAGTGAGTATCTAGGGGTTATCCCTTCAAAAAACTTCGCACGACCTCGTGCTTAACTCTGGTGTGAGTGGAGCCTCCTGATATTACCAATTATACAATGGATTTCTCAACTCCCTATCTTAGACACATATGTTGATTTAATTTCCTTGGAGAAGTTTACTCACAAAATCCTATTCCAAGGCACTAAATCCTAGGCTAGTTTGTTCACCCTGAAAAATAAAATCGTGACTAATCAATTTTAGTTTAAAGTGTAAATTTTATTGGCCGTGGTTACTCAATAAGGTATGGAAGTGAAACTCATGGTGTTATGACTCTGCAAGAAAATAAATATGGATATAATGCAAAGCCTATCTTTAACTTTTCAGTGAATGATATGCTAAATAAAAACAGTGCAATCTTCAATTTTAACTCTGTAACTTAGAAGTAAAATGCAATCTTTTGCTAAATGTGCTAAGCTAATGATAAAGGTTCCAAGACAAAAATACCAACCAATGCAAAATACCTATTTTTTGTATTTTCAATGTATTAAAAATAAAATGCATGGACTGATAAGCGACTTGATATATAACTTCTACTGTGTATAAAAGCAATCACTCGAGTAGAATACCAAGAAGCTAAGCAGACATCCCAACTACCAAGGAAAAATTAAAAATAGAAAACAAAGAGAAAGACTCCGCCCAAAAATTCAACTCCAAACAGGTTTCCTGTCATCCCAGATAATCTCAATAGGCACCACAGAGACCTAAGAAGGCTCAGTGATCCTCAAAACCTACCCAACAGTCACTAAACCAAGCAAGCAAGCAAGGGGAAGTGGTATACCCAACTGTTCAAGATAAAAGGGCATATATACGCATCTTGCAGTGGGACAACAAGTGAGTATACACAACTGTCAGGGAAAAAAGGGAGTATATCTTTTAAAACAAGGCTAGGCAAGGGTAAAAGGTTGAAAAACTCAGACCCAGAGTGAACAGACTCTGTCCAATTGTGATACGACAAGAAACACAAAGGAAAAAGAGCAATGTAAGAAGAAAAAATACTTCAACCCTTAGAAGGAAGATCTATCCCCAGCAGAGTTGCCAATTCTGTTACAAGGGAAAAACTCTCTATGGCCAAGGGTAAACCACAACAGATAGGTATGACTGCAGAAATCAACTCAATTCCAACATGTGCTATATAAGCTAATGTGCAATATGAGGAAGAAGCCTACCTCGATTCAATCATTTGATGTCGTTCCACTGTTGAGCACTTTGACCCAAAGCTTTACACTTGCAAGAAATTCTCAACAAACAAGCGATGCAAGTATATAGTGACAATATATAAAATGAGTTAGCACATCAGATAGCATAATCCATTAATAAACATTACAAACATGCCCATGGATAATAATAATATATTTGCAAGATATCGATAGGACGGGGAAGGAGTATTTCTATTACTAATTGATCAACAAAAGTATCAACATTATAGACTTTCGTGTCGGCATAGTTCGAAACCAAGAAACCAAGTTCCTTCCAACTGGGTCTCCACCACTTCAATCCTCCACCAAAGGCAAGCTCATAGCAAATAAGTAATGAGGTCCTCTCGACAATCAGGAAAGAGCTTGGGGGATAAACACTGTGTTCAAGTCGACTTGAGGGACAAAGGGATGTAGAATCAATATGAAGTGATTTCTCTAGAGTAACTTTGCTGTCAAAGTTAAATTCTTTCTCCTCCTTTTCCATAGCTCGAAATTGTGCTCTTATAGCCTCCATAATGCAACTGAAGGGTCGATTCGGAATGTTTCCAGTATATGGAAGGGAAAAGATCAGAGATATTATGTCATGACATGGAAACCCGACCTCATTTTGTATTTTCTGGCACAAATCTTGATATACGTGAGTTGTAGTGGAGCAACAAGCATATACGCATCTTGCAAAGCAATTAGCGAGCGTATATGTGGAAAGATATATAATTTTGGCTCTGGATTTATCAAAAGGGGGTTGATAATTCTCCATAGGGAAATGGAAAAAGGCCCTCTGTGCAAGATAGCAATGGTGAGGCAAATCTTGCTATAACAGATCCCAAGACCATCCACTTGGCCTTCCTATTCACCTTCCACAAATTTCGTCGAGCAATATTCGGGTGAGCTTGCTTGTGGGATTTTCTCTAACCCCCTGGGGAGAATACTTCTTTAAAACCTGCGAAAGTTAAGTTTGGGGACGATGGCTCAATAGTATAATGGTTATGGGTCAGAGTTGTAGGAGGAGCAACCAGGGAGCTAGTCGATGGATCAAAAAAATGATTTTCGGTAAAGCATGGAGCAAGAGATGTTGTGAAAGTGCGAAGGAGTAAAGGCTTAGGCACACCTTCCAAGTGATCAACCTTGTCGAAGAGGCCCACATGCTTCCAATAAGCCTCCTCATCGACATTCATTAGTGCCATGAATTTCTTATCTAGGTCATTAAGGAGGATGTAGCTCATAAACGTCCACCTGTAAACCACTAAACTCTAACCACCACTGAGAAATTGATGCTAGTTCAGTTTCCTAGTAAGGAAATTAAATGCAAAGGGCGGGCTCGAGACCCAAAGGAACAATTGTCCAAGACAATAAATAGCAATAAAAACTCGATAGAAGGTTTAGGCCACCAAGAGGTGAGAGACGAACCCCGGTTTAAATGAAAATGAGAAGACGAAGGTGAGAGAAAAAACCC
This sequence comes from Picea abies, assembly GCA_900067695.1. Lineage (NCBI taxonomy): Eukaryota > Viridiplantae > Streptophyta > Pinopsida > Pinales > Pinaceae > Picea > Picea abies. The sequence continues at coordinate 23,360 of CBVK0101850177.1, read as the reverse complement.
TGGAACACCATTGAAAGACTAAACCATATCCAAAATGATATAAACCGTCGATGTAGCCTCCAGTCCAGCCAAAGGTCTAAACTGTAACCAAGTCGGTCCATCCTCCGCCATCATTGGTGCGCTTCCAAAAAAGGTCGAGACCTGCAACCTACAACATGTGATATACAGAGAGAGAAAGGCTAAGATCAACAACTTACAACCACTTAAAAACCTTACTTTGTAAAGAGAAAACACAACTTCCTAATTATATAATTTATTTTATGAAACATTTCTATCATGTTTTCTAGCTTTATATGATCTTAAAACTATATTGGCATCCTTCTTTTTCTTTGTTATTTTGTTTCACTTTTCACTATGTATAAGGAGAATGAGACTCCATGTACTATGATAAGTAATAGCTTAATTTTCTTCATTTTTAATCGAAAAGTGGAAAGTCAATTTATTTCCTTTCATCCATGCTATTTTCACTTTCACTTGACTAATCTTTTTTCTCTCCTAAATCTTTAGCTTTGTCTCCGTTAATTTTTAATAAAATAATTCATATTTTTATGATAAAGATTTTGAGAAATAAAAAATGCATTTAAATATTTTAAATATCAAACCCTTTCGAACACCTCTCTCCCATACATGATCAATACTTAAAAACTTTTTAGCAATATCCACGACCAATCTTTTTGGAATTCCATAATCCCTTTCTCTTTAAATCTTTAGTCTTTTGTTTCTTAACTTTTTAATAAAATAATTCAATGTTTTTATGATCAAAATCTTAATAAAAAATAATTGCATTTATGTACTTTAGATATCAAACTTTTTGGAACAACTCTCTTACCCTACATTACCCATGTTTGGAAAATTTCTTAACACTATCCATTTCAATACACACTTGAAAACTTGCTTTAAAAAGAACCTTCCCTAAATCCCTTACCAACAAATTATTAAATTTAATAAAAATTATATTCTCACACACCTTACTATTAAAGATTTCATTTCTCAAAAAAAAAAAAAAAAAAACAATTTAAAGATTAAAAAAAAAAAAAAAAACAATTTAAAGATTTCATTTTTCATTTATGATAAAGCCATGTTGGAGTCAACTATCTTATTTCTAGTTTTTAGGTGGTATCACATAATTTTAAACCAATTGAAAGAAACAAAAGGAATCTAACAAATCTTATATATATAAGATTTGTTGGATTCTAATAAAAGATCATTGCGAAACCAGATATCAAATTGGTATATTGATTTGATTAATAAAGTTTAAAAAGTATACATACCCTACCTCCTTCTAAAATGAATAATTATCATAAACAAACATATACAATTTATTTTAAAAATATATATTAAAAATCAATCCACACGAAGATGCCACCATTATGAGGTGTGCAATTAATGATACTCAATTGCATTAATTTCAATTATTGATATTTGGAAAAAAATTATATTTAATTGTTGTCGAGATGAGAACTATGAATATTATAAGTTTGCAATGCCAAAGTATAGATGGTGACATGAAATATAAAACCCTCCTTAAAAGCCCACTTAATGTCAATGGTAGGCCACTCGAAAAAACCATTAAAGGAAAATAATTGATATGACTTGAAAGCGTGCAAGAGTAAGACAAAATCTCAATTCAGACGTGTTCATTTTATTAAATTATTATTTTATTTTTGTGTTTTAAACCATTACAACATAAGGCCATACATTAAGTGGATCCATTGACTTGCAATAATAGAATAATTTACCAAATCTCAATTCAGAAGCATTGATTTTATAAAATTATTATTTTATTTTTTGTTTTTAATAAAAATAAAACAAAAGTATTGATTTTATAAAATTATTATTTTGTTTTTTATTTTTAATACAAATAAAACGAAAGCATTGATTTTATAAAATTATTATTTTAATTTTGTTTTTTAATACCATTACAACCAAAACTTGCTATTATTATTATTTTAATTTTATTTTCTAAAACAATTAGAGGCGAAGGCCCATACATTAGGTGGATCCAGAGACCCTCATATTTTATATAATTGTGACTTCATAATCCCATGTGAGAGAGACCCTCATATTTTATATAATTGTGAAAAAAAAGACGAAAGATTCCAGAATTATGCAGCTTTCTTATCATAATAATAAAATTGATGTTTTTGCATGAATAGAATGAGGTTTCCTCATATGAAAACATATGAAATATTTCCAACAAAGGCAATGGGTTTACATTGATATTTTAGATCAAGTGGGTTTCATTCATTTGGAAAACCATAGACTTAGCACAAAATATGAAAGATAATTCAAACAACAAATAAATGAAATCACTTATATGAAATTGGATACCCAAAACATGTTATTGCGTGTAGATCTTCAAAGCACATTCAAATAAACATAGAGTTATGATGCGAATATATGGTTTTGAAATAGGAAGTTTTTATATTTTGTATATAATTAAACAATATATATTAAAATTGTGTTTATTCCATGTTCTTTGTAATATTTCATATATAAAAAGTATGCAGAACAGAAATAAAATGTGAGAAATGATAGATGAACAACAATATAACCAGAACAACACCATAATAATATTGAAATGATAACAGAATAACACCAAAAAGAGTACTTAGATTATTGAAAGCAATGTTCACGGGCTCTTCGAGGGGGCAACCTCCAGTCGAGAAGAGCTCTATTACAATAATATCCAAGCTAGGGTTCACATACCCTCGACTCTTATTTACACTAAATATGTCTATCAAGAGAACCATCTAGAGGAAGATCCTTCTAGAAGCGAAAGCTTCTATTAGGTCTTCTTACATTCAATTTATTCTACCTTATTACAAGGCCTTATTAATATTGACCTTTATTACATTGAAATACATTGTTCTACCTACGTAAGGGGTTAAGTCCCTAACATGTACGCCCCCTTAAAAAAAGCCTTGTCCTCAAGGCTTGAGATGTGGAAATTGTTGTAGAATGGTAGTTGGTTCCCAAGTGGCATCTGCTGGAATTGTATCTTTCCACTGGACTAACACTTCCTTGATGGTTCGCTGACGCAGGCAACACTCACGCTGGTCCAAAACTGCTTGTGGTTGTAGCCAAATGGAGCCTTCTTCGTCCAACTCGAGAAGGTTGGTTTGAGTTTGGAACTTAGTTCCAATCACCTTCTTCAAGCATGAAACATGAAAAACGGGATGTAGCTTAGAGTGACTGGGCAAAGCTAACTAATAGGCCACCTGTCCCACACGCTTGAGAATTGTATAAGGACCATAAAATTTGGGCTCCAGCTTCTGACAATGGTCGACCTTGAGAGAACTTTGCTTGTAAGGTTGTAGTCGAAGAAACACCTGATCCCCTTCTACAAATTGACGTTTAGAGTGACCTTGATCTACTTGTTGCTTCATGGGATTCTAAGCCATGACCAAATTCTCTTTAAGGGTACGAAGAATAGCCTCTTGAATTGTAAGCATTTGGTCAACCGCTTGGACCTTCGAAACACCTGGTAAATATAAGAGGACTGAAGGTGGCTTTTGTCCATAGACCACTTCAAAAGGAGTCATCCGTGTAGCTGTATGGTATGGAGTATTGTACCACCATTCAGCTAGGGGTAACCATTGAGCCCACTGATTTTTCTTTTCCAATGCAAAACACCTCATATATGTTTTCAAAGACTTGTTGACAACTTCAGTTTGACCATCTGTCTAAGGATGATAAGTTGTGTTGATATGCAATTGGGTCCCTTGTAGCTTGAATAGTTCTTGCCAAAAATTGCTGGTGAAAGTTTGGTCACGATCAGAAACAATAGAATGTGGCATGCCATGAAGCTTGAAGACCTGATCCATGAAAAGTTGAGCCACTGTGGATGCTGTAAATGGATGTTGAAGAGCACATAAATGGGCATACTTGGAAAGGCGATCAACTACCACCATGATGACTAATTTATTACCCGATTTAGGTAAGCCTGTAATAAAATCCATAGAGATATCCCTCCAAATAGAAGGTGGAATCAGAAGTAGTTGCAGTGTGCCCGGAGATTTGACTATTTCTTCCTTGTTGCATTGACACACATCACATTCAGCCACAAAATTACGAATGTCTTGTTTCATACCATCCTAGAAAAAAGAGCATTTGAACCTGTCATAGGTTTTGGTAAACCCAGAGTGCCCAGCTATGGGTGTAGCATGAAGCTCAGAAAGCACCATGGATTTAAGTTTTAACTATTTACTTAAATACAAACAATCTTTGTATCGAAGCTCATCATGGAGCCATGAGTACCCTCGGGAAACTAGAGAATTGGACTGCAATTGTTGTATCAGATACGAACTTTTGGGATCATGTAGCCATTCCTAGCGAACGACTTGGAGCCAATCTGGTATAATGAAGGAGAGAGAAAAAGGGGAGCCTTCATCTTCATATTTTCGGGAAAGTGCATCGACCACCACATTGTCTTTTCCTTTCTTGTAAATAATCTCATAATCATATCCAAATATCTTAGTCACCCATTTTTGTTTCTCTGGGGAGGAAATGCATTGTTCCAGAAAATACTTGAGGCTTTGATGGTCTATCTTAATTTGGAAGCATTTCCCCAATAGATAAGGGTGCCACAAATCAAAGACATGCAAAATAGCCAACATTTCCTTTTCATAGATTGATTTGCCCAAATTTCGTTCAGATAGTTGTTTGTTGGCAAAGGCCAAAGGCCTACCCTCTTGCATAAGGACAACGCCAATACCTTTCCCTGAAGCATCACATTCCAGGACAAAGGTCTTTGTGAAATCAGGAAGGGATAGGACTGGAGTGGTGCACATGGACATCTTCAAGGTTTGAAAAGCTTGAGAAACTGCTGGGGTCCAAGTGACATAATTATTTTTAAGGAGTGTTGTGAGAGGTGTCGCAATATTTCCATAATTCTTAACAAACTTGTGATAATAAGTTGTTAGGCCCGTAAATCCTCGCAAGCTTTTGAGAGTCTTTGGGTGAGGCCAATCTTGCATAGCTTCAATCTTTCTAGGATCCACCCTGACACTGTTCTTGCCAACAAGATGGCCCAAGTACTCGACTTCTAAGGCACCAAAAGCACATTTAGATTGTTTCAGGAAAGTTGGTGCTGAGAGAGTAGATGGAGAACTCGGTCCACATGAGCAAGGTGGTATGTCTAGGTTTTTCTATAGATGAGGATATCATCAAAGAAAACTAAGACAAAATGACGAAGAAAGGGGCAAAAGACATGATTCATGAGGCTTTGGAAGGTGGATGGGGCATTACACAAGCCAAAGGGCATGACCAAAAACTCATAGTGGCCCTCATGAGTTCTAAAGGAAGTCTTAGGAATGTCTACCTCTTTCATACGGATTTGGTGGTAGCCAGAATGAAGATCAAGTTTAGTAAAGAACTAGGCACCACTCAATTCATCCAAGAGGTCATCAATGACAAGAATGGGAAATTTGTCTTTAATGGTGAGTTTGTTGAGGGCACAAAAGTCAGGACACATGTGCCAAGAACCTTATTTATTTAGGACCATGACCATAGGAGAAGAGTAGGGGATCATACTAGGGCGGGTAACGCCTGTGTTGAGCAGTTCTTGAACCATTTTCTCAATTTCATTTTTTTGGGAAAAGGGGTGACGATAGGGAAGAATATTGGGAGGGAGGCTTCCTGGTATAAGGGGAATGGAATGATCATGAACACCACAGGAAGGTGGGAGTCCCTGAACAGTGGAAAATACCATTTGATTTTTAGAAAGGATGGATTGGAGGTCTTTCAACACAAAGGGTGTCTTAGTTGCTTGTATGGCATGAAGTTGGGAAATAAATCCATAATGATGTTTTTTTAGCATCTTCTCCATGCGATGGGAACTAATGATCTCTGGTGAACTGACAATGATGCCTTGGAACTTATATTTTTTTCCCTCCTGGTCGAATTGCATGGTTAATTACTTGAAATCCATGAGAATGGGACCCAAAGTCCTTAGCTAGTCTGCACCCAACACAATGTCACAACCACCCATGTCAATAGAAAACATATGAGATTTCAGGTGGTAGTCACCAATTTTGAGACACACATTTTCACAAAACCCTCCACATTTCATGGAGCCACCATTGGCAATCATGATTTGGAAATTATTGACTGCATGGATATAACAATGAGTTTCTTGGTCAATGCAGCGATGAATAAAATTATGGGTGTTGCCACTATCAACCAAAACGATGACCTTCCTATGCTTGATGTAACCAATTAGCTTGAGGGTTTGGGGAGAAGAGAAACCAGTGAGAGAATTTAGGGAAATTACTGGTTCTACTTCGGGAGAGTCTGAGGGAGGGGTTATGTCTATGGTTTCAGGTGACTCAGTCACAAGGGGAGTTTCAACATCCTCTTCCAAAACATCCTCCGAGATGGTCATAAAAAGATTTTTTTCCTTACACCTGTGGCCCGAAAAATGTTTTTCATCACAATTATAACAAAGGCCTTTGAGTTGGTGTTCAACCATTTCATCTTTGGTCAATTTTTGGATCTTTAGTGGAGTAGGGGAGTAGTGGTATTTACTAGTTTAGTGCAAGGAATAAAGGCGGGTTTCCGGTTTTGAGAAGATACAACCTGTTGTGCTTCTTTAACTCTTTTAGTAGCCTCCACCCAACTTTGAGGTCGATCCATGAGGACATGAGCATGAATCTCATCCTTGAGGCCACTGATAAAACATTCTTAGAAAAAGGCATCAGACATTCCCTCTGTCCGAAAAGCCAGGCACTCAAAAGCAACTATAAAGTATTCCACTATTCCTGATTGTTTCAACTTTGTCAAACGTCCTAAATGGTTGGTGTCAGTGTCAAAGCGTTCATAAAGCTCTGCCACAAAGTGTGTCCAAGCAATATACCCTTGACGGGAAGTTTTTCTCCATTTCCACCATTGCCAACGTTCTTGATCTAGATGGAGAACACCATATCGGATTTTGGCCAAGTCATATGTAATGTCGTATAAAGAGAAATAATGTTCCATTTGGGTTACCCAACTAGTGGGATCCGATCCATCAAATTTGGTCACATCCACCCATGGAAGGCATAGGTCACGTTGAAACTGATGGTGCTGAAAATTATGGGAATGACAGGAAGTTTCATCTTTGATATGTGGGGGTGGGTTAGATAAAGGGTTATCTATAGGGATATGCAACTTGGTGTCGATCATCGAAATGACAAATTCAAGCTGGGTATTCATGTCTTGTTTGAGTTCCTTGATTGAGGCGATGATGGAGGACTGCATGGTTGTATTGATGGCGACAACATTGGCATTGAGTTGTTTCACTTCTTGTTTGGTCTCTGCGAAATTATATTGCAAGGTATTGAAGCGAGCTTCCAAGTCTTGGCTACGAGTATGGGCCATGATGATGAGGGAACTGAAACGGGGCAGGTGGGGTCAAAAAATTTTTGTTGAAAAATGATATGTATGAATGTGATAAGGGCAAAGAGATAAATCCAATGGAATAGGTCTCAAATAATGGTGGAAAATCTTCCAAACTCTACTCCGGTTCGAAGAATACTGTAGTGATGAAATGCCCAAATTCTTAACCAGGAAGAAATGTGTAGTGATTTGGCAACCCGAACATAGTTGCGCGGAAATAGATCTTGTCTGTTTTATTTTGTTTTTGTTTCCGTCCCCAAGGGTTAGTTATTCAAGGGTTCTACAGACAAGGGTTTTCCCTGTGTTATAGCTCTCTGATAAACATGCAAGGTCCAACAGTAGTACTCGGCCCAATATCTCAGGGCACTAACTAAGGAGGCTAGACTGTGTCGTTAGTCGTACTACCCGACTACCCAGGTACTAGAGAGTATCTTCTCGAGTGTTGTTCTTGGTGGCACTATATTGGTTAGGCGACCTATTGGTTTATCCATAGAGGGTTTCATGAAATCTAGGTTGATCCGTACACAGCTGTTGTCTGATGCGCTACCACTCGAAGGGGTACCAACAGGGGTTACAAGGGTGGCCAACATATGTGCGCTTAATAACCACTTGTATTTCCTATGTGTATGAATCCCTCAACCGCAGGTTTATGCATGTAACGACAGATCTCTATGGCTTAAAGACTTTGGAATACGTCTCTACCCTGAAAAAAAGTTTAACCCACAATTTTCTGCCAAGGAAAGTGCTATGATACCACTTGTAATATTCCAAATATAAAAGGTATGCAAAACATAAATAAAATGTGAGAAATGGTAGATGAAAAACAATATAACTAGAATAACACCACAATAATACTGAAATGATAACAGAATAGCGCCATAAAGAGCACTTAGATTACTGAAAGCAATGTTCACGGGGCCCTTCGAAGGGGCAACCTCCAGTCGAGCATAGCTCTATTACAATAAAATCTAAGCTAGGGTTCACATACCCTCGACTCCTATTTATACTAAATATGTCTATCAAGAGAACCATCTAGAGGAAGATCCTTCTAGAAGCGAAAGCTTCTATTAGGTCTTCTTACATTCGATTTATTGTACCTTATTGCAAGGCCTTATTAATATTGACCTTTATTACATCGAAATACATTTTTCTACCTATGTAAGGGGTTAGGTCCCTAACATTCTTATATTCAATTTTGTATTTTGTATAGACTTAAACAGTATATATTGAAATTGTGTTTATTCCAGGTTCTTATATTCAATTTTGGGAAATACACATTTTTCAAAAAAATAATTTACTATTTTTATTTTCAATATAAATTGTACATATTTTTTTAAAGTTTGACCTAGCTATTTTTTTTTAATTAATATAAGACAAACATTCAAATTACACAATTTTTATTTTACATAAGCATGTAGTTTATTAAAAAAAAAATTGCAACTAATGATTTTTTTTTTATTGAGGATCGATCCCTAATGTTTAAGTCAAAAATAGTAGCCATAGAGTAGTTAATCACAAAACACACATTTAACTTAACTAGTGATTTTTTTTATTAAGGAAGGTTCACCCCTTAACATTTAGGTCAAAAAAGTTGACTAAAAAATGATCAACCACAAGACTAACATCCAACTTAAACAATTGTTTCAAACAACCACACGATGTATGATTACATAAAACAACTCTTAAATCAATGGTTTTTTTTATTGATAATCAACTCCCTAATGTTTTGGCCAAAACGAACTATTATCATAGGACATCAAAGATGACAATCACCCCAAAAGGGTTACCAATTGAAATAACTAAAACTGAGAAAAAACTTGAGTTACAACTTCTCTGTAGGATTTACCTTGTGGGACATTGGAGTCCCCCTTAATAGACCTTATTGGTTTTGAAACACTAGTTCTTACATCAACAACCTTCATCTTATTGTTGCTCTACTTCACCTACTACTCTAGATTAATAAAATGGTAGGGAGTGCCTCCAAACTCTTATGACTGGGTAATAGCCTAATATCCCTAAATTTTAATCAAAGAGTGATCAACCATAATAAGAAGCCTTTTAAGATATTTTTCTTTCCTTTCCTCCATGTTATCCACCTTCTACTATTAACTAACCTATGTTACGATTCCAAAGTCGTCTTCGCTCCTACTTTTTTATCCCTTTGGTCCCTTTCTTAACAAGATAATATATAATGATTAGTAGATTGAAAAAAAAACGTGCACTTGTAATTTATATGTCAGACCCTTTCGAGAATCTCTCTCTTTTACATGACTAGCTTGATATTCTTAGGGCATTTCTTAAACGGATCCATTTCATACCACACGAGGGTTTTCTTTGAAAATAACCTTCTCTACAACTCTTACTAATGAGTTGTCAAATTTGGGAATAATAAAATAATTTACACACACCCTAGAAGTCATGGGCATGTGTTGATATTCAAAGTGGCACTTCAAGCACATCCAAAACACACCCTAGAAATCATGGGCATGTGTTGATATTCAAAATTCAAAGTGGCACTTCAAGCGCATACAAAACACACATGTGAGATTAGACAAATAGAGAAGGAGAATGATACCCTAATTTTTAATTCATATTTTAATTGTTTTATAACTTTTATTTTTAAACCCTGACCAAAACAATTGAGTGTTATGAACCTTTTAAAATACCCATCGTGCTAAACCAATTAAATTTCCCTAATACAAATAAAATTAACCAAGGGTAGCAAGCCCAACAATTCTCATGCAAGGGATCTTACACACCCACTAGTGCTCAACCACTAGGATCACGTTCACCTGTGCTTATCCACTGGCACGTCCAACTCAACATATCTTCTTTCTCATTGCATTACACAAGAGAGTCATCTGGAGTTCATCATCTCAACTATCTGCTCAGAGGAGGCTAATACATCATTTCATCTCTGTCTTAGAATGATGCACCCATCTCATGGGATTTCACACATTCACTTGTGCTCAACCACAGGCACATCCAACTCAGCAGATCTTATTTCTCATTGTTTTACACATGAGAATCATCTAAAGTTCTCCTCAACTCTTTGCAAGGAGGAGGCCAACACAACATTCTAGTTCTGTCTTAGATAGGAACCATGCACCCAAATTAGGGGCTCTCCTTCAGGTCTATGTCTTGGAGGATGTCTCACACAACTATAATCATAAACACTCCATCTCAGCTAGGGAGGCATTCTCCACCAAGCCAAGTATCTCACAGAAATACTCAAACTTCGTCTTGGAAAGCAGTTTGGTGAATATATCTACGATCTTCTCATGGGTAGGAAGATATTGCACATGTACTGTCTTCCTATGCACCATGTCTCTGATATAGTATACACTCCTTTCCCAATCCACATCGACATATCCCTGCAAGCTCAAGTATACATTGGACGCATATCTTAGGCCATAACCAACTATGCCTCGTAGGTATCTCAATACATGTTTTGTTGCTATCCAGTGAGTTTGTCTCGGTTGGATCATAAACTGGCTAAGCACATTCATTGCATAACATATATCTGGTCTGGTGTTGACCAGATACATCAATGATCCAATCAATTGTCTGTACATGTGTGGATCAATCTCTCCTGAATCAACATCACTCATCTTCTTCAAATCCATGACCATTGGTGTAGGCATGGATTTGCATTCTATCATACCAAACTTTTTCAATATCTCCACAATATATTTTCCTTGACTCAGGAAAATCTCATCTGTCCTCTGCCATACTTATAGTCCCAAGAAGTAATGCATCAAGCCTAAGTCCTTCATTTTAAATTAGCAATCAATGCTTGTTTTCATTTATCAATGAGTCTCTCTTAACCGATGAGGAAAAGGTGGTCCACATATAGGACCAAGATCAAGCACTCATTGCCATCAATGTGATAATATAGGTTTGGATCAACAATACTTTTGCTGAAACCCAAACTCATCAGAAATCCATCCATTTTCTTGTACCAAGCACGTGGTGCTTCCTTTAGTCCATATAGGTATTTGTTCAACCTACACACATGATATATTTCATTTTGTATAATGAATCCTTCTAGCTTCTCGATATAAACATCTTCCTCAATTTCACCATTAAGAAAGGTTGTATTTACATCCATTTGATGTAGCTTCCAACCCATGGAAGCAACTAGCCAAATGATAGAATAGATGGAAGTGTATCGGGCTACTGGGGCAAAAGTCTCGTCATAGTCAACTCCCTCTACTTGCAAGAACCCTCTAGCTACAAATATTGCTTTGTATTTTTCGATGCTTCCATCAACTACATGCTTGATATTATAAATCCATTTGGAAGTCACTATAGACTTTCCCTCTGGTCTTGGAACAATATCCCATACATCATTTTTCAATATAGACTTATATTATTCTGTCATGGCATATTTCCATCCTTGTTCACCTAAATCTTCTCCATGACACGATGGCTTTGAGTCAATGATGTGGGTCATGGATGAAAGGTATCTTGAGAATCTCTTTGGTCTCTTGCTTTCTCTGGTTGTTCCTTGAGGGGATTTATGCCCCTCTACTTCCTGTAGAGTTTGTCGGTCCCAAGCAGGCCTTTTATGTCCAACTGTAATATCTCTGGGCATGTCAATTAGAGCAACTGGATCAACTGGAATATTGTTTGTCTCAATCTGAACTGCTGAAGGGGGAGAAGGCATTGTCTCACTATCAATTTCCATTTGAGATTCTTTGGATCTTTGGAAGGCTATATCTTCTTCAAAAGTAACATCTCTACTTATTTCAATCTGTCTTTGACCAGGAATGTAAATCTGATATGCCTTTGAGGATTCACTGTATCCTACAAATGTTCCCTTTTTCCCTAAAGGTTATAGCTTGGATGTCTTCTCTTTGGGTACATGAAAATATATTGGACACCCAAATATTTTGAAGTGTCCAATCTCAGAATTCACTCCGGTGAAGGATTCTTATGGAGTAATGTTATTCAAGATCTGATGGGGACTTATATTTTGAACATACACTGTTGTCATGAATGCTTCTTCCCATAGAGTCATAGGTAGACTCTGATCATGTATCATTGTTTTGGTTTCCTCAATGATAGTTCTGTTTTTCCTCTCTACAACTCCATTTTGTTGAGGGTTGTAAGGAACTATGAACTCCCTCTTGATCCCTGCTTCAATACAGAAATTGTTGAAATATTTGGAGGTGTATTCTCCTCCATTATCTGATCTTACTACCTTGATATTTCTTCTGGTTAGGTTCTCAACCCGAGCTTTGAATTCTTGAAATTTTGCAAGGACTCCATCTTTGTTCTTCAAGAAGTAAATCCAAGTTTTATGGGAGTGATCATCTATGAAGATTACATAGTACAAGTACCCATTCAGAGAAGAAACAATCATTGGCCCACACACATATGAATGTATCAAGTCCAAAATTTCCTTGGATCTATTGTCACTTCTTGAGAAGGATCCTTTAACATTTTTTCCAAGAGCACAACCTTTCCAAACACCTTTATGTTGAATTTTTATCTCTGGAAGACCTGTTACCATTTTCCCTAGAGCTGGGAGATCTCTATAATGAAAGTGAGAAAGTATTCTATGCCATAACTCACTCAAGATGATAGTGTCATGTAGTAGGGCCTGGACTAGTCTGATGGTTAATCTATACAAGTTGTTTTCTCGGACACCATTCACCTTGGCATAATTTATATGTGAGTATTTGTGCCATGCAAGAACTCTTCCTTCTGAGAAGGTAACCTTGTAGCCTTTGTCTTCCAAGGCAGAAATGGAGACAAGGTTCCTCTTCATTCTAGGTACATAAAGTACTTCTTTTAATTGAAAGTGCATATCTGAATCTAGTTGGAAGGTAGATGTTCCAACCCCTTCACATTATATCTAGCATCATCTCCAAGGAAAACATGTAGATGTGTCTCTTTCTCAGCAAAATTTGTTAGGTGATCTCTAGAACCGGTCATGTGCATGGATGCACCACTGTCAATTAACCAAGTATTATCATTGGTAGGGACCATAACTGAGAGTGATGAGATGTTTATGTCTTCATCTCCTTGAGGTCTTGAATTCCAGGAACTAATTTTGCTTGAACCATCAAGCATGTCTTCCATCATGATTATGTTCATCATAATTTTGGATTCTTCACAAACCCTTGTCAACTAGGCTAAAACCTATGGCTAGGCTAGGCTAGCACTTTTAGGTTTGTTGGAATGATAACTTCCAACAAAACAGATTTGAAATATAGGATAAAATTGGTGAGTTGAATATCTCCTTCAAAGAGTTGCAAAAACCCTACTTCTGAATTTTCTACAGAAATTAGTGAAACCCTAGAAACCCTAGGGCTAAAAAGTCAAAATGCTCAGAATTTCAATATGAAGCTTGTTGGAGGTGGGATGAAGGATTCCATACACTCCTATGCTATTTTTATCCCCAAATTCCAAGTGCCAAGAGCTAAAACCTCTCACAAAGGTAGGTCATATGAAATTTTTGGAAACCCTAGGAGGATTGTATGGTTTTGCAAGAGAGAGAAGATGGCTGGAAATTGTTTGTGCAATGGGTTCTTCAAGACCTATGCCATGATACCATGTTGATTTTTTTTAATAGGAAAGGCTTAGGTATGAATTTCATTCCATTTTATTATTTTACTTAAACCATAAACAATTTGTTGCAGCAACCAAGATCACAAGAAGAAACACTATGCACAAGTACACAAGAAGTATCCTTGGAAACCCTTCTCGACAAGGGAATTAAACCCATCGAATCCTTTGCTTTATTCTTCAAGAGAAATACCTCCACCAACATAAAAAACTAGCACACCAAAGGGTTCTCAAAAACCCTAGAAGACTAGCGCCCAAGAGAGGTGCACACTTTTCCCAAGAAGAAATACTTTCTTAAATTTCCAAACTCACACTTGTGATATGATTCCTCAATGGGGAATTTACCTTTACTTATATGATTCCTCAATGGGGAATTTCCAAACAAGGCTGACCTCAATAACTTATAATATAATTAATAATTACCATATTAATTATCTTTTACATTAAGGTGGCGCTGACTTGTACCCTTTACATAAAAATTAGGGTTACACATAATCTGACTCTTGAAAAATATAGCAAGGGATCATATACACCCACTAGTTCTCAGCCACTAAGGGAACATCCATATGTTCTCAACCACATGGATGTCTCTCTATTTCACTACGTCTCACAGGAGAACCACACTCACTAGTGCTCAACCACTAGGACCATGTTCACCTGTGCTCATCCACATGCACGTCCAACTCAACAGATCTTCTTTCTCACTATGCTACATAGGAGAGTCATATGGAGTTCATCATCTCAACTCTCTTCTCAGAGGAGGATAATACATTATTTCATCTGTGTCTCAGAATGATGCACCCAACCCATGGGATTTCACATGTTCACATGTGCTCAGCCACATGCACACCCAACTTAGCAGATATTCTTTCTCACTACGTTACACATGAGAATAATCTAGATTTATTCTCATCTCTTTGCAAGGAGGAGGCTAGCACAACATTCTAGTTATGTCTCAGATAGGAACCACACACCCAACTCAGGGGCTCTCTCTCAGGTATGTTTCTTGGAGAATGTCTCACACAGCTATAATCATCAACATATTTGGTCACATTATTCATTGATGGCCCTAGGAAAATTCCACCTAAAGACACCAGTAGAACCTCAGGTGAGTAAACCACCCAAGTGGTGGAATCCAAGTTCTGTGTATGATGATTGGCCCCATCTACGAATCCTAAGTAGACCGAAGACTCCATTGACATCTGCCAATCAAGGGAAAACTCAATAAGAAAATTAAAGATAAGGAGGGAAAAGGTATATACACTAAAATACATTAGTATACAAAGAGTTACACCCAAGCTTGGTGCTCGAGCATAATATCTTTTCAAGTAGAGCGCATTCTTAGGCTCAACCGACATATTCCCTTCATAATATTTTAATTCATAGGCTCTTTTTTCTAAGACACGTCACACAATATAGGGACCATGCCACTTGGGTTTGAACTTTCCTGTCGCCAGTGGTTCTTTGTCTTGGTCATATAGAAGGACCAAGTCACCCTCAGTGTACTGTCGAGGACAAACAAATTTATCATATTGGACATTGAAACATCATTTATTCACTTTGATATCCGTGGAGGTGTCTCGACATTGCTCGTCTAGACTCTCTAGGTGTACGAGGAATTGTTCGATATTGGAAGTGTCAAGTAGGAGTGCAACTTCCAATCTAAGAGAAGGGATTTCACATTCAATAGGTAGGATTGAATCCACACCGTGCACTAACTGGAAAGGAGAAAAATTGGTGGAAGTCTTAACCAAGGTCCAGTATGCCCAAAATGTTGTATAAAGCATGATATGCCTGTCCTATTTGCTCTGGCTGACAATTTTCTGCAAAATGGTATTGAGAGACTTATTCACAACCTATACTTGTCCATTTTCCTGGGGGTAGTAAGGGGAAGAATGAAAATGTCTAAACCCCAGTTTCAATGCTAATTTTTTCATTATTTCATTATGAAAGTGACTGCCATGATCAGTGACAATCTCACTCAGGATTTTGAACCTAGCTATAATTGGATTGAACACGAAGAAAGCAACAATATTACCATCAGAGTTAATTGTAGGCATGGCCTCGACCCATTTAGTAAAGTAGTCTACAACCATGATAATGTGCTAGTGCCCCCCAGCCAAAGTTGGGTTGCAATCCACAAAATCCACCCCCCACTTGGTGAAGGGACCGACATTGATGGTTGGATGGAGAGGGGATGGATGTGAGTGCA
The DNA here is from genome assembly GCA_900067695.1 of Picea abies. Taxonomy (NCBI): domain Eukaryota; kingdom Viridiplantae; phylum Streptophyta; class Pinopsida; order Pinales; family Pinaceae; genus Picea; species Picea abies. Next base: position 7,195 of record CBVK0101850177.1, on the reverse strand, counting down.
TATTTCAAGTGAACACCTAGCAGGGGTGACACTTCTTAATCTATTTGACACAATCTTTAAAATAAGACGGCCAAAAATAGCCAGCTCACAAAATGTTTTGGGTTGTCGCAAGCCCAGATAGATGACCACCACAAGCCCCATTGTGGCAGTCATTTAGAACTGACTTAGCTTCTTCGTGAGTCAAGCAACAACACAATATACATTCTACCCCTCGGCAATACAAAGCATTACCGATGATAAGGTCGTTCTTAGGTTGGTATCATATGCGTTGTTGGTCATCTCTCGAGAGATGCTAAGGGAACTTCATGGTTTGAAGATAGACAACAATATCTCCATACCATGGGTTTGACGATGAGACAAAGAAAATGTATTCATTCGAAAACAAATCAACATGAATAACATCCTCATCTAACTAAGGGAAGTCATATATTAACTCTGCAAAAACTAGCGATTTCTTGGATTTTGTAGAAACGAAATCGAGATCAAATTCTTGTAAAATGACAATCCATTTAATGTATTTTTCCCCTATGATATGCCTAGTGTTATCACATTTATTTTTAAAGGGATGTGTTTCCCTAAGAAGTTGGCATTTTGGTAAAAAGAGGCAAGAAATGGGCTAAAAACCCACTTATCCTAAGTTTTGTGTGCGCAGGTGCATCACGCTAAGAAGCGCGTGGATCTGGGTGGCTGAGATTTGCGCCTTCATATCTATGACACAAGGCCCATACCAGACCCCCCTCGTCATTCTACCTTTAACAGGGGGGGTCGAAGTTGGCAATTTTTTAATGCGGTCCCCCCACTATCTTAGCGCGTCTTCATGAACTCGGACCCCCTCGAACTTTACCTCTTACCACTCTTCCCCCCCCTCCGAGTAGACCACTTACCACTCCCGCTTACTGCTCCATCTTCCCATTGTCATCTATCCCCCACTCCATCTCTCTCCTCTGCCTATCACATCTCTCACTCCCCCTCATCCTTTCATTGCAGCACACCTGTCCTACACTCACCTCCTCATCATATACCTCTTCAATTCAACCTACCATCTCTTTCCATGTATTCTCCCCTCGTACTCCATCTCACCTCCATCTAGGCAAGTTGTCCCCACTACGCTTACTACCACAGTCTCTCTTCCACCTCTACATCATGGTCCCATGCCACTTCACCTTTGTCCTATCACACCTCAGCACACATGTTTTATGTTTCCCTCACCTTCCCAATCACCTTTCCTCTGTCACATTTGTCCACTTGACCATCCCTCATCTGTTGATTCCAAGCCGATCGCGCCAACCTCCCCTACCCCATCAACTTTATCCATGTTTGCGAACTGGGTCCCCTTGTAATGGTCCGATGAAGTAGCAGACAACCAAGGGAAAAATGCCACGTCCTTCAGGTGTAGAGTTGAATTAGGCATCTCAGATCCTGATGCAGTTTTTAATGTAAATAAGGAAGGTGGGTGAGACATCGTCTCATTCCTTAAATAGAAGGCTAGTAGGGGACAAATTGCAGAAGCAGACTGTCAGTTCCACCTAACAGAGATCATGTCTGACAGAAGACTGCATGGGTAGTCTAACCAACATCTGCATACACAACGTGACAGAGGAACTCACCAACGCAAATCCTTAAACTCATAGCATGATCGTGCCTTCAGTATGGGGAGCCAGTTTTAAGTATTTGTAGGCAATTTTTCCATTTTGTTAGGGTCGATGGTATAGAAAAGCTACCAAATTGTAAAGTTTTAACAAACTCTCTGGTTATCTGGTTATGTATATGCATTTGATACTTCTTGTTTAATGACAATCAACTTTCTTACTCCCTCTTGTTTCCCTCTAATTCTAAAAGAGTTCATGATTGACTGATTCACTTGAATTATTGTGACTGCATTATGATGAAATTTTGATTATAGTGTTGTTATAATTCCTTTTAGTTCTTTTATATTTGAATTCAATAAGTTCTTTCATTTAAATTGTTCCTCCTTGGGCTACTGGAAAACCTGATGTTCACAGTAGACCTCTCCATTTTCTCACCGAAGTCTTCCTCCTACTCACCCTTACTACAGCCTACTAACTGAAGTTAAACCAAACCTCACCTTCTTATGCATATCAGTCTAGTTTTCTGAGTTAAGACGAGATTTTCTTGATATTTCACCCATTTGACCCTTTTATAACCAACCTGTGACATAAAATATTGATTGGTATCGGGCTTACCTTTGCCGCAATCTAGGGGTGACTTCTGGTGCTAACATCTATGTTAGGCTCCATGGGGGATGGATTACTCTCTGTGAGATTCAAAGAACTCTTCTACAGTTTTAGTGCCTTACTTTTGGGTTATGGAGTCACCTATTAAAACCAAAAACAAAAGAAAAACAATATTTACAAAGACATGGGATCCACTCATGGCTCAATTAAATAAATTCTTCAGAAAATGCCCATTTACAGGGCCATTGAAAACTTCGTCACCTTCCAAATTCTGCAACCTGTAAGTATTATCTAGAAATACCTCAGAAACTTTGAAGGGCCCAATCCATAGGGCTTTAAATTTCCCATGATTTCCTCTGTTTTGTCTAGGTGCATCCCATTTTAGTACCAGATCTCCTAGCTAAAAACTTTCTTTTCTCACCTTTCTATCAAAATCCTGCTTGATCCTCTGTTGATGGTCATGCACTCTGTTTAGAATTTGTTCCCTTACCTGCTATGCTTCAACCAACTGAAGAATCCTTCTAGTCATGTCATTAGGCTCACCCTGGTAGTCTTGAAATAATTTTGCCACAAGTAAGGTGAGCTGAGAAGGGAGGATTGTCTTAGCCCCATACACAAGCTGAAAAGGAAAGACGCCCAGAGACCTTTTTGTTGTCACTCTATCAGACCATAGAGAAAATTTGAGCTTCGAGTCCCATGTTTTTTGGTTATGTTCTATTAGTCTTTTAATAATTTTAATGAGGCTTTTGTTAGAAGATTATGCTAGTCCATTTCCCTGGGGGTAGTATGGGGTGGAGTGAATCATTTTGATTCTGAACCACTTACAAAACTGGATCAATGGTTCATCCTTGAAGGATGCAGCGTTTTCAGTGATGATTCTCTTCAGACAACCAAACCTTGTCATAACATCTTCAAGAAAACTAATGACTACTTTGTGAGAAGCATTCCTGATGGGGATAGCTTCTATCCACTTGGTGAAATAATCTGTTGTAGTTAAAATCCACTTGTGCTAACCACTTGAAGCAGGATGAATCTCCCCAATAAATTCCATGCCCCACTACTGAAAGGGTCCTGAAGCTACCATAGGCCTCAATGGAAAAGACTTGAGCTACTGCTTTCCTGAGAATTTCTGACATTTGATACAAGCTTTGACTTTTGCACAGACATCAGTGAACAAAGAAGGCCAAAAGTACCCATCCCTGCTAATTGTATATGTCATGGTCCTCCATAAGTGATGTACTCCACATAGGCTGTCATGGAATTCAAACATAAGTTTTTGGGCCTCATGTGGGTCTAGACATATCATAAGCACACCCAGGGGATATTTCCAATACAAGACTTGGTTAATAAGGTAATACTTAATTGCTTTGAGATTTAAAGCTCTTGTTTTGCTCTTCCCCATTTCATCTGGAGGCCACAACTCTTGCAAAAAATATACAATGTCTTTGTACCAGCTACATCCTGCCAATGGAAGGCGATCCTGAGAAATTATGTCAGACAACTCAGAGTGATGATTTCGTGAACAAGAGTTGATGAATTTAACCCCCAGAGATTTACAATTATATTCAAACAACAACTTGGCCAAAACTTGACCTTTAACTATCTTGGTGGGCTTTATTTCAGGATCAAATTCAAGGATTTTGGCAATCCATTTGCTCTTTTTCCCATCTATGTCAAGATGAATGGGAATATCCTTCAGAGAAGATGAAGGAACATATGCGAGGATCTTTGAACGAAAAACATAGAATCTGAAAGCCTTGAGAGATTTCACCAAGGCATAGGCCTACTTCTCCATGATGCCATATCTAATCTTTGCATCTCTTAGTGCTCTATTGAGAAAGGAAATAAGTTTCTCCAACCCTTCATGATTCTTCTGCAGTAAAACAACTGCCATTGTATCGAATGAAGAAAAGGAAAAAATCAGAAAATCCTTGGAATAATCAAGGTTGATTAGCATAGGTGCTTCAGTCAATGATTTTTTGATTTGGTTGAAGGATTCTCTGGGCTCAACATTCCATTTTACTTTGTTTCCCTTCCTGATCATGGATGTGATATGCTTCACCAATTCGGAAAAATTGGAAAAAAACCTTCTCAGAAAATTAACTTTCCTCAAGAAAGACTGGACCTCTTTCTTGGATCTCGGGAGTGACAAGGTTTGGATTGCTTCCACCCTAATGGGATCAATTCTTACTCCCTCAACAACTACTTTATGCCCCAATAATTTTCCCTCCTTCATGGCAAACAATGATTTCTTTGGATTTAAGGAGAAACCAAACCTTCTTCATTTCAGGAAGACTTTTCTCGGATGAAAACAATGTTCTTCATTAGACCTGGAGAAGACTGTTATGTCATCCAGATAGATGAGCAAAAATTTATCCTTTTCTCCAATGAAGGCGATGTCCATGGCTCGTTGGAAGGTTTCTCATGCATTCATCAACCCAAAGGGATTTTTGGCATACATGAATGTGCCCCAAGGAGTGGTGAAGGATGTATTTTCTCTATCTTTCGGCAATATAGAGATCTGATTGTAGCTAGAAAATCCATCAATCATAGAAATCCTGGATGCTCCTGTCACCCTCTGCAATATGTGTTCGATCTTTGGTAGCATGTAATTGTCCTTCTTACAGCTTCTGTTCAGATTCCTGAAATCGACACACAATTTGATTTCTCCACTTTTTTTTCTTACTGGGACTAGGTTTTCCACCCACTCAGAATATATCAATGGGACAATGATTTGGGCGTCCAACAACTTTTTTACCTCCTTCTCCATAATAGGTAGCAGCATAGGATTTATGTGTCTTAATTTCTGCCTAAATGGTGTGGCTTCCTCCCTCAATGGGATCTTATGCTCAATAAAGTTGGTGTCATACATCCTGAGGTCTTCATAGGTCCATGCAAACACATCAGTAAATTCCTTTAGTAACTCAACATACTCAGTCCTCTGCTCTCTTGAAAGGATGCTTGAAAATCTAACAAACTTTGGATCCTCCTCTGTACCAATGTTGCACTCAGCTACATCAGCATCCTTAGTTGGGCCTTTAAGCTTTACTACCACATCGTTCCCATCGAACATTATTTACAAATTAACTAGTCCCTTTGGAATGTGATTGCTAGGCAGTTGAAAAATATGGTGATTAGCAATTTTATTCAAAAATACTTTAGGGGCAGGGTCACCCTCGGAACCATGATCCTAATCAATGTGTAATGTAGAGAACTCATCAACCGACTCAAGAAACCTTTTTATTTCAATATCATCCTCGAACACCTTCCAATGCTTGATATTATTAGGTACAGAGGGCCTATATCTAATCTCACCATTATACTTGAGCTTAGGAGGCAATGATATCCTAAACTGGCTTGCTGAGACAGCTAGAGAATCGACCATGACATTTTATTCTCTAAAAACAAATGAAATGTTGAAAGCCAAGAAAAAGTTGTCAACCAAATCCCACACTTCATTTTTGTAACTCTTGAGCCGAGGGTGTTTGTCCTAATAATCATTTTTGATCTGCTGGACAATCAACTTAGCATCCCCGAACATTGCTATCTCTTCAATTCTCATATATTTTGCAGCCCTCAAACCTAAAACAAGAGTTTCATATTCCGCCACATTATTAGTATTTTCAAACTCTAACTTATATGACAAGGATATGGTTTCATGAGAAGGTGACACAAAAACCACTCCAACACCAACAACTTCCCTATAAGAGGCTCCATCGAAAATCATTTTCCACACAAAGGTAATTGGAGGAGAAATGCCACCGAGCAGCAGTAGGCTGGATCAGTGAGCTACAATAGGTTGGATCAAAAATCAGTATCAAGGGAAAAAATAGGATGATTGGTGGGATCTTCTTCATCGCTGATAATTTAGGCTAACTAAGCTTCTCTGTATAGTCTTCTATGTTCCTCCCCAAAGACTGGAATGGTAGCATATGTGAGGTCCATCTGCAAGGTTCCCCCAAGCCGTATGATCCAAGATCTTGACAATAGCATGCTAAACTTGGGAGGAACATCAACCACCATGATATCCATGACCATACTTTTCATTGGAAATTGGCACAAGGTCACAACCAGATCTTTGATGACCCCAAGACATTGCACTCTCCTTGAATCAAAAGAATGGAAGTCATGGTATTCTTTTATGATTTCTAGTCTTAGTTCTTCCATGACAATTTTGGGAATGATATTATGAGAGGCCCCTGAATCCATCAAACAATTGTGCAACACATTATCATGTATGTTCAGTGAAGTGTAGAAGGGAGGGGATGAATCATCTCTATCTTCTATCATCGAACCTGATTTTCATCTTGCAAATTCACTGAGTTTGTGGAATGGCGGGGTGGCTTGGGCTGCAATAACTTAGAGAGGGAAATTTTGAAGTCTTCATTCTTGACTATCTCTAAAAGGGGGACAAGGATTTTGATGTTCTGAATTTCATGCTCAAAGTTAAAGGAGGAAGGAGGCTTCAAAATTTCTCTCACCTCTGGGACATGGTCTTTGGCTATTGGTGGGGAATTCTGAGATTTCTTTTCTTTGTTGGTGTTTGTTGCATCTTTAGCAGGATTGTTTTCTCTGGGAGATGGATCAAGGACATCAAACTTCCCTTCTTTATTCTTAGACCTAAGGCTGTATTTAACTGGGATATTATTGGCCTTTTCCCCCTTACTCAGCTCATTTATTTGACTATTCATGAGGGATTCCTCGTATACATATTGATTTAAATGAGGAAATGGGGAGGTGTCTCCAACACAATTGATTTCAATATCAAGATCAAGCTCTTCTTCCTCCCTCTCCCCCTCAGAAACAAGGTTGTTCTAAAGAGGATTATGGATTTTCTAATCATCCATGTCTCTGTTCCGAGGATTTCTTTGCATCATCTGGGGAGCATTGTTATTCGACCTCCTGAAGTTGCATATGTTATCACCATTTCGAGGAATTTTGTATGTCTCTTTTCCCTCTAATTCCAACCTTTCCATTCTAGCTGAAAGTGATTTTAGTAA
>CBVK0101850063.1:0-12712 GCA_900067695.1 Picea abies | reverse complement strand
TAGTTAAGTCTCTTTCTTTCTTTGCATTGTTTTGCATTGTTATTTGAAAAAGAAAAAGATATTAGCATAGGGTTTTGTTTTATTCTCATCTTGAAAGCATTTCAAAAGAAAATTAAGAAAGAACATCCTTTGTTTTCTTCTTTTTCTTTTCTCTAAAGGTTGCATTGTCATCTTGCATTGGAAATAAGAAATTTGCATTTAAAGGTTTGAAGGATTGTTCATGCATTTTCTTTTTGAAGATCTTTTTCATTTGAAGAATTGGTGTAAACTTTTTTTTTTCTAGTGTTCTTATCAGTTTCATTTTTGCAAGAGTCTCAAACAACATCAGTTGCACTTCCATACCCTTTGAGTAAAATCAACCACTAAAACAAACACTAAACTTAAAATGTACTAGACTTTGTTTCTAGGGTTCACAAACAAGTTTAAGGTTAGGGCCTTGGTTTAGGCTGGAGAATTAATTTCTCCAAGGCCAAAAAAAAACATAGGAGCATGAGTTAGGGAGAGTCTAATCCAACTGTCGTATAGGTGTGGCTAGGAAAATCCTCTCACATAGGAGCTAAGAACAAGGTCGCATAAGGGAGAGCCAAGGAGGTTCCCCTCCAAATCTCAACCAAGCATAGTGGAGAGATCATATATTGGGTGTTTCGTTAGTGCCCTTACCTCCGTGAGAGGTAGTTCTTTTGAGGCTTCGAGATTTGTTACCCTACCCATACGTTTGATCCCAACTATATTTTGTTCCCCCAGATGCCAATTGTGAGTTGGTAACCTTAGTTTCTCTTCTTAGGGATCTCATAGGTGACTGCAGGGATTTGTTGTGGTACCTGGGGCGGATTTCACATCACACTTTTTGGTACTGCTAGAGGGTGCCCTACGAAGCATGGGTACTTGCACCAGATAAGGTTGGTGAGTGGAGGTTGGGTTAAATACTTCTCACTCCTTAGTTTGTTGTGCCATGATACTTAATCAACCCATTCCTTCGTCTGGAAGGTCCCTTTCCACTTTTTCATCGCTTTGGACTCGAGACCTTATCCACCTGAGCTAAAGATTTGGAAAAGTTGTTTTCTTCTGATGTTTCTCTTAGGCATTTTTATTCGACTGCGAATTTGTATAGTTGGCCTTAGGTTGTTTCAGTATCACCTCTTTTGGATCATTGATTCAGGTTGGTTGATCAACCGCTCCGCTGGTGGGGAAGGACCCATGGTATTTCTCTTGAAAATGTGGAGGTGTCTCCTAGAAGGAGTGAGTTTTTATACCACTGGTTCATCAAAGTCAGTGCATGAGGATTTTATGGACATGAACAACCCGACAAGGGAAAAACATGTTCATAAGAAAGTCAAGGCCAATTTTTTTTAGGATACCAACCAAGGGACCCTTTCCTAAGGGGATTCTTGTGCTTTTCCTTTATTTGGAAATGTTGGTGCCCCTTTGATGGCCACTTTGAACATTCCTGGCTTGAATGTAGGACTAGCTAGTAGCGGTTTGGTTTTGGACCACTTCAAATGTCCTGAATTCTCTTGATTCTTCTTAGATAAGCACCTTATGTCAGGGGGATTGTATAGATGTTGATCCTTCACCCTCTACATCTACAAAGTATACTTATCCTCCTTCTTCCTCTTCTAGTGAAAGTCTAACTACTACTAACCAGAAGTATAAAAGGAATAGGAAGAGTAAGAGTAAGAAAAAGAAGTCACCAACCTATGCTAGTCATGTTGGAGACCTATCACCAGCCTCTACAAGTCATGCTGGAGGCAAGCGACCAACCTCTTCTAGTCATGTTGGAAGCATGAGTCTGGTCACTACTAGTCATATTGGCAATGATTCACCAACATCTGCGAGTCATGTTGGAGTCTTGTCACTATCCTCTACAAGTCATATTGGGGGAAAGAAACCAGCCTCTACTAGTCATGCTGGGAGCAAAAGTCTAGTGACTACTAGTCATACTGGCATTGTGTCACCAGCCTCTGCTAGTCATGTTGGGAGAAAAAGTCTAGTGACTTCTATTTATACTGGCATTGTGTCACCAACCTATATGAGTCATGTTGGGGGGAAGAAACCAGTCATTGTGAGTCATGCTAGAAGCACAAGTCTGGTTACTACTAGTCATACTAGCATTGAGTCACCAAATTATGTGATTCATGTTGGAGTCTTGTCACCAACCTCTACTAGTCATGTTAGAGACAAGCAACCAAACATTGCAAGTCATGATGTGGGCATGATTCTAGTCACTGCTATTCATACTAAAAAAATGTCACCAACCTCTACAATTCATGTTGGAGATCAACTACTAGCCTCTACAAGTCATGCTGGGAGCATGTCACCGGTCACTGCAAGTCATGTTGGGGGCATTGATACAGTTGAGAAGCCTAGATGTATAGGGCGTAAGCCCAATTTACCTTGTAAGCTTTGCAAACGAGACAACCTTACTCATTTGTGCCCTGCTATCACCGTGGTATGAAGAGCATGGTATTTGTCTGAAGGCCCTTCTAGTTCTAAGTCATCTTTGGTTTCCTAACACTCTAGTCAATCGTTGGTTGATGAAGTGGTTGTTTCAATGCAATATTCGACCGACACCACTCTTGTTTTGGGGGGTGATGTTTCTCTTGACCATGTTGTCTCACACCCTATTCAACCAATGGTTGAGGAAGTGGTCGTGTCGATGCACTCTTTGGTTGATCCCACTCTTCTCTTGGAGAGCGACAAGTCTAATGAAGTGACATTGTCAATGCAATCTTCAGTTGATCCCACTCTTATCTTGGGGAGTGATGTGTCTTTTGACCATGTCCTTAGCATTTCCAGTTCAGTACCTTATGAACAAGGGGGCATTCCACTCTCTTTGAATATGCTCCTTCCAAGTCCTAGGATTGTTTCCTTTGATTGGAATGATCTTGTATAGCCTCACCTTCCTTATTCTACACCTTTTTAGATAATGGTTGGAGTTAATTCAATAGGAATTCACCAAAGTATTATAGGTGAAGGATCATTTTCAAGTAGTTTGTCATCCTCGGCTTGGAAAGCTTTGGGTTCTCTCAAGCTTGTGTCAGCTACCAGTGAGTTGTTGGCTTTTGATAGAAGACCTAGCGAATGTCTGGAGATTATTCGTCAATTTACTATCATGTTAGTTGGGAAGACTATCCTAATCAATCTGTTAGTGGTGTCAGGACCTTTAGAATTTAATATGTTTCTTGGGAATGATTATGTTTATTCTATGAAGGTTGTGGTGTCTACACTCTTTTTTATGATGCATTTCCCAATGGAAGAATTGTCACTATTGATAAAATTTCATCGGATAATCACCATCCTGGTTTGGCTTCAGCTTAGTTTTCCCCTTTGTGTGTTCATAGTGTTCGAGTAGACTCTTCTCCACTATGGGTGAATTGTGTAGCATCTTATCCTCGGTGTTCAATTGCTTTTGAGAAAGGATATTTACAGTTATGTTTTCCCTATCGAGACAAAGTCTTGACAATTGATTAGATGTTTTTTCCAATGGGGGTATGGGAGACTTTGCTTCCCCTTATTGGACCGAGTAATCTGGTGTTTCCTCTTGAGTCTAATCTTATTGTTTGGGATACCTCAATCCCTAATATTTGTGTGATGTCGAGTCCCGGTTTCCTGGATTTTGAGTTTCCTTAAGATGAGGCCATCCTTGAAGATATCAATATGGATCTTTGACCTCTTCCTCAACTAGAGACTTTACAGTTTGGTTACCAAAGAAGGCCTTGGCCTAAGCCTAGCGATGGGCTCTACTTGGAGAACTATTATGCATAATTTGTAAGGTTGTGCAATCCTCTATACATATTATATTTTTAGGGTTTCTTGTTTTCGTGTTTTGTATCCCTTAGCACATGTTTTTATCAGAGGTTTCTATATTCGACTTATTAACTTCTCGTAAGTGTTTTGGTCTTATATACATGACTTTGGAGACATTTTCTTTCATACCTTTTCCTTCCATGTCGGTCCATTATGATAGGTAATGATCTCGAAGCTGACATATAGGTTACATTTTCCCCTTCATGCATTTTTGCATTATTTGTTTCATGTTTCATTTTTCCTTAGGATCGACTCCACTGAGTTGTGACGCGAAACCTTCTTTGTTGTTTAGAATTTTCGTAACTCATGTGGTAGAGCCTACCTTCCATGGGCATCCTAGCTTAGAATCCCTTTGTATTCTGGTGCTCATGCTGTAAGTTTTTTATTAGGCTCGAAAGTCTTGTTTAGTCCCATCATGACTTTGCATTGAAGCTGCATATATTCTTCTCAATATTTTTCTGGCCAATACCTAAGGGACTCCCTCTAACATATGTTGCTATGTATGTCAACACCCTTTTCGGATTCTTCAAAAAGGTATTGTGTTCATTACTGGCATATATAGTAGGTGTCACTCACGCCTGCACTATGCATTTAACCGTATCATTCATAAATCTGTCATAGGTTCCACACTATTCGTTCACAACATTATACCTTCAAGTTTCTTTAAAGGTTTCATTTATGAATGGTAGATCTTACCTCTTCATGGGTGTCCTAGTTAGTACCTCACTGAAATTTGTACACCCATGTTGTAGTTTCTCCGTAGGCTCGGAAGTCCTCTTTAGTCCTACCATGTCTTTGTGTTGAATCCTCATGACTTCCTCTCAATCTCTTTCTGCCTAATGTACCCATGAGGCTTCCAAAACCGTGTTGATTTGTAATTGCATTGCATATTAACCGCTCACACTTTTATGCATGATGTCAGATTCAGCTTGCTATTGTTGAACCATTTTCTTATGCATTCCTATTAGTTGTTATACTTGCAATTTATCCCTTTGTGACTTGACACATTTATCCCTGGAGGAGACATTCCCCTGAGTGTCCCAATCCTGCACATGCTTCCTTGCATTGAGCATAGGTATGTTCCTTGCGCTTTGGAACTAGTTTTCTTTCCCGTGACACTCGTTTCCTCCATTGTACTATAACATTCTTTTATTCTTTTTTCAGTATTTAATAACATGAAAAAGACAAAAAAATAAAAAAAACTTAAAAGAAGGTGGGAAAGCGTCTATCTCTTTTATTGGCAGCATCCTTGTCGCCCTTGAACAAAGCACAATCTTGAGTCAGTATCTCAGTATTTTGGGTTTAGTATGGATTTAGGAGACTCTTTCATGTTGTTGAATATCGTCTCCCACAGTTGGTTATTCTTCCAACCATATGGAGAATTTGTGGATTCCCCCTGCATCACAAATGTATCTCAGTTTATAGTCATTCTTCCTAAGTCACATAATGTTTCGTGCTTTGTTCAAGGGAAGTTTAATCCTAAGTTGACCATTCTGCAGTTAGTCTTTGACCTTGTATGCTGGCCTTTCCAAGTCAATCAAGTCTGTCTCATCATCACAACTATCTTTTTCCTTTACTCGTGCTAGTATAGAAGGTCCCCTTTGACTTCTTGATGGTGGGTTTGCTCTTATCGACTCTGACACATTGCTCTGAGAGTATGATCTAGATTTACACCCTGGGCCTATTTCCATCATTGATAGGTGAGCTTGCACTCTGTTAGCATTATTTTGACATTGATAAATTCAAAGATCTGGTGGCGGCTCTATCAAGCATTTAAAAGGAATTGCTCCAAGAAGGTCAAAGTTCTTGTAGCGCCTTTCATTCAAGAAATTGTAAATCGCTATTGGAAGTGTTGGAATGGAATTGATTTATCATTTATTCTCAACTTGGAAAAGAGGGAGATTATTTTTGTTTGACATGCTTAGGTTATTATTGTTTTTATCAAATTAAAATACAATATTGGGATTATAGCCCAATTTCCAAGGATAGCAATCGAAGAAAGTTCCAAGTATCATTAGTATTATACAGGTTTTGTTAAAACTATTGGACTTTAGAGGTTTGATTGTGCCATCGGGATTTTATAGCTTAATCTCAAGGATAACAACCGAAGAAAGTTCCAAGTATCATTAGTATTATACATGTTTTGTTAAAACTATTGGACTTTAGAGGTTTGATTGTGCCCTCGAGGTTTTATAGCCCAATCTCCAAGGATAACAATGGAAGAAAGTTCCAACTATCATTAGTATTGTACAGGTTTTGTTAAAATTATTGGACTTTAGAGGTTTGGTTGTGCCCTTGAGATTTTATAAGATTTGGTGGTTTCTTTTTATTAGGTTTTGTTAAAACTATTGGACTTTAGAGGTTTGATTGTGCCCTCGGGGTTTTATAAGATTTGGTGGTTTATTTGTGACCTGGGGATTTTATAAGATTTGGTGGTTTCTTTTTATTAGGTTTTGTTAAAACTATTATTTTATAAGATTTGGTGGTTTCTTTTTACTAGGTTTTGTTAAAACTATTGGACTTTAGAGGTTTGATTATGCCTTCAGATTTTATGAGATTTGGTGGTTTATTTTTATTAGGTTTTGTTAAAACTATTATTTTATAAGATTTGGTGGTTTCTTTTTATTAGGTTTTGTTAAAACTATTATTTTATAAGATTTGGTGGTTTCTTTTTACTAGGTTTTGTTAAAACTATTGGACTTTAGAGGTTTGATCATGTCTTCAGATTTTATGTCTGGTGTAGGATAGTTGGTGACGGAGTGTGTTGTTAAGGCGCTCCATGATGTTAAAGTCATAGGTTTAAAAATCCAGCCATGTTAAGGGTTGGTGTGGCTCTCACGGACAAACTAACAAAAAAAAATACTTTCAGATTTTATAAGATTTGGTGATTTCTTTTTTTTAAGAGATTTTATAAGATTTGGGAATTTTATAAGATTTGGTGGTTTCTTTTTTTAAGAGATTTTATAAGATTTGGGAATTTTATAAGATTTGGTAGTTTCTTTTTATTAGGTTTTGTTAAAACTATTATTTTATAAGATTTGATGGTTTCTTTTTACTAGGTTTTATTAAAACTATTATTTTATAAGATTTGGTGGTTTCTTTTTACTAGGTTTTGTTAAAACTATTGAATTTTAGAGATTTGATTATGCCTTCAGATTTTATATTGAATTTTAGAGATTTGATTATGTCTTAGATTTTATAAGATTTGGAGATTTTATAAGATTTAGTGGTTTCTTTTTTTATTATGCCTTCCGATTTTATAAGTTTTGGTGGTTTTTTGTTATTATGTTTTGTTAAAACTATTATTTTATAAGATTTAGTGATTTCTTTTTATTAGGTTTTGTTAAAATTATTGGATGATTGTGCCCTGGGGATTTTATAAAATTTGGTAGCTTAAGTTTTGTTAAAACTATTGGGCTTTAGAGGTTTGGTTTGATTGTGCTATAGGAATTTTATAAGATTTGGTGGTTTAGGTTTTGTTAAAACTATTGAACTTTAGAGGTTTGATTGTACCCTCCAGATTTTATAAGATTTGGTGGTTTAGGTTTTGTTAAAACTATTGGACTTTACAGGTTTGATTGGACGGCATTGTGTCCCCTTGGGATTTTATAAGATTTGGTGGTTTCTTTTATTTTATATTTGGGCATTTTGGTTATCACGCCCAACTCCATTAGTCATTCACATCACAAGCACCGAGCTCAAGTCACAAGGTAACTCTCGCCAAAAGCATCGATAGCACATGCTAAGCGCCAAGAGGACTCCACAAGCGAACAACAAGTGGTCAACGCGTTGGTCGCTTTTAGCTATGTCGGATATACTCCAATGCACAGAAAGGTAAATAATGGCCATCGTGATTGCCCAACAATCCAAATTTAATGTGCCATCGAGAGGTTTTTCCATGGTCATCTCAAGCACAGATGTCAAGGAGATCTATGTCAGAGAGATGAGCCTGTTGAGTTTGGGTACACCAATGGTGATTATGGTGGTGTCGGTGATTAAAATGACGCACAGAGTCCAAGTGTTAAGTGTCGAAATGCATATTATTACAGTGACCACTCAATTTCCAGCCGAGTATCCGAGCATCCACCTCTGCCAACAAACACAGGTATAAAAGACAACAAATGTCCAAATGTTGTGGCCACGGACAACACTTGGAAATATCTTTTATCAAACTCAAGGTGATGTTATGGTGCATCTCGGTCCAAACATAAAATCACTAAGAAATGAATATGTGTGATTTGTTGTAGAGAAATGTTCATTTGTTTTTCCAATTCAACAAGATGCTTCACATCTTGGATCTTGTTCGATAGTAACCTTGGGGGAGACTCTTTGATGTAAAAAAAAATGGAGACTACTGTTTAGCTGGGAAGCAGAATCGAGACTTGGTGGTAGAGTATTTTTAGGAATTTGGTTAGTAGTCAACAGGGTATCATTAAACAGGGAAGATCCCGAATTAAACAGGGTAGTCAACAGGGTATCAATAAAATTTATGAACTTATGAAATGCTAGAGACCTCACCATCGTTTATAAGAGACCAGAGCATACTGAGAAAATGCATTGGAGCTTGGCAAGAGCCCAGAGCATACTAAGAAAATGAAATGGAGCTTGGTGTCTTGGGGTTTGAAATCCGAATCTTGAAACAAACCAGGTGTAGTTTAAAACAAATGTACATGCACATAAAATTGTTTTAAGTGTGACATTTGTGGATGCACAAATTCACTTTGTCGATGCGTGTTGAAAAATGATGATGTATAATTAAAGCTTGACATAAAATTAACTTAAAGCAGATATGCTATGATGTGTGATCCTTGCAACTTTCAAAAAAGAGACACTCCCCAACCTACCAGTTATATATATATATTATTACTTTTGTGCTTAAGGAACGGTAGATGTGATAATGTTTTTGAAAAAAATTGTGAAATGATATCTCTCCAAATCGAGTAATCTCCTTAATGAAAAAGAAACATGCATCTAATCTTTATAATATTTCTACGTAGATGTGATAATGTTTTTGAAAAAAATTGTGCAAAGAATACTATGTCTCTCCGGATATGAGTAATCTCCTTAATGAAAAAGAAACATACATCTAATCTTTATAATATTTTTAAAATCTTGGTAGAATCTCAAAATGCAATGTATACTACATATCTTAGATAAGGTTGAACCGCAGAAAATGAATGCATCTTAGATAAGGTTGAACTGCAGAAAATGAAGCATTCATCAAATGTAGGATGCTTATTATATTTATATATATGAACGGGAGAAAATGAAGCATTCATTACATTTAAGATATCATTTGTTAGTGAAAATTTCAGGGTGCGTGTTATCTCGCGAGCATTTTCAGGTTGTCCTCGTCGCTCCTTTCCTACGTGTCAGATTTGATATTCCCATACAGTTTTATTGGTTCGATCCATGGAACAAGGGTGAGGATCTCACCATAGTTATCTGAGAAGGGTTGGCCAAGGTTTTAGTGTTCTAGAAGAGTGAAAGACGCACCCACCGGTAAACTCTTGGTGGAATGCACGGGCGACGGCGTGCTGTTTGTGGACAGTGATGCGAAAGTCGCCCTCCACGAATTCAGATACCTTCAGCGTGCTTCTTGACACGCTGGAGGTATTATAGGTGTTTGGTGTGTCCAAAGAAGTTATTGTGATTAAGATAGAATTATTTTAGTTATTAAAAGTATAATGTAATGGATATAATTAAAAAAAAAAGTCAGGAATCAATATATTTGTTTGACCAAATGTTTGAAAAAAATAGATGTTCAATAATTATTTCTTAGATTTGTATGAAATTCATTTGGATGGCACAACTCAAAATATGTTATTATAATAAAGGCATCATGTTACTAGACTTGGTAGAATAGGTGTCCTCAAATTTAGATGATTGGGTCCTAATCATGAAGTAGATCTAGTGGGATGATGTGTTATCCACATGAGAGGAAACTTCATAGGTCAAGTTCTACTTTATTTGTTCTTCTTACTCCCCGTGATTGGTAGTGAATGACTAATTTTTCTTTGGTGGGGGGGATGTTGGTTAAAATGGGAAGAAGAGGTTAGGATCAAGTTAGCATGTATGAAAGGTGAATGTATTTCCTAATATCATTTGTTAGAACCACCGTAGGTTAGTGGTTTAAGGGTTGTGTCCTAGTGAAATTTTATTTTATTTATTTCTCATTTTTGTCTTTTTTCGTTGTGGGTCCAATATCCATGTTTCCAAAGGAAAAAAGTTCTTAGGTGGTAAATAAGTGGTTTTTATGTGTGTTGTCTAATGTGGATACAAAATGTGGTTCTAGTGAAAGTTTCCACGATGGTAGAAAAGGAAAAAATTCACACCCCTAATGATGTTATCAGGGCTCAAGTAATTGATGATATGTGACTGAGCCTTCCAAATGTTTTACACAATGGTGATGAAATCCACCAAACGAGTCAACTGAAGGTATGATAGAGAAAATTATAGTAAAACTACCAAGGAAATAGAGTTTAGGGGGGGACCAACTATTTGTTTAAGGTGCTCTTGCAATCCCAGAAGACCCACCTAATGATAAACTTGAGATTGGGTGCTACAACACCTTCACACATCGTGGACAAAGGGTTATTGTCTTCAAATGGAGAGGAAAAAATGTAGCTTGAAAGAAATTGGTCATTCTATCAAACAATTAGTCCCAACCTAAACATTAACACTCAAACAAAAGTATGTCCCTTGTACTGTCAAACAAATATGTTAGAAAGGATTTCAATACTTTAAGAAAACAATCACGTTTCAATGAGGAAAAACCATGGGTGTTATTTGGATGCCTAACCCCACAATATTAACCTAAACTATAAATTATTTTAGTTATTAAGGGAGGATTTTAATGGGTTAGATTAAAATTGTTTGTTGGCCTTTAAAAGTCTTGGTTTGGTGACATGAACCAAGCCTGTTATGTTTTAAGGAGTTTATCATATAACCATTTTTATGTTTTCAATAATAATTAGAAATATTCATTCAACATTTATATCATTATGTTTTATGATATTTAAATGAATATTTAAATATTATACTTAAACAAATTATATAAAATAACATATAATTTTAAAAATTTTAAAATTTCTTTCAATGATATTACAAAAATTATATTAAATAACATACAATTTTAAAAATTTCTTTGAATGATATTATAAAAATTTATATAAAATAACATACAATTTTAAAATTTATTTGAATGATATTACAAATTTTTTAATATTGATGTATTAAAAGTATGTATGAATATATTACAAATAGATTGTATGAATATATATGAGTTATAATAGGTTTTGCTACATAAAAATATTGCAAATAAATTATGTGTTAGTAAGATATACTATTTATTTATTTAAGGGCGAAGCAGGCGTAATGGAGAACCAGTGGAGACGACCAAACTTTTCAAATTTTAAAAGGCGGGAAAAATATAGAAGGCAATTGGAGGGTGACTTCGAGGCCGACTTCGACTCTAAATGAGGGGGTTTTCGGTTCCTATCAAGCTACTGTTTCTAAGTTTACGTACTTTCCCTTGGTTTTTATAGGAACCTTCGTAGGAGTTTGGTATTTGCTGGTTCTCCGTTTTAGTTTTTGTTTTCATTGAAGTTTTATCTTCCTTACTTTGACTTTTATGGAGTTTAGCCATTTCTTTGGTTGGATGTTTTACTAAGTGTTTTTAGTTATCCCTTTTTGGAAATTGTAGTGATTTATTACTACTCTGGGACCCTTAAATGTTGTTTTCTCGGGGATAGGATAGTGGTTCACAGGTGTCGTTGTCATAATTTTATACCTCAGTTACCTTAAATACCTTCACCTTCTTGGACTTTGGAGTGGGTTCTCAGCCCTTGATCTACGTTATTTGTCTATTGTGGAGGCCAAGTGGAGCCCTATGGCACTTAGTCGGTTAGATAGAATAAATGTTGAGGTAAATGATTTATTAAGTGGCAGATGTAACAAAGGATTGTTATACGGGTGGGGTTGTATCACATTTTCACAAGTTTGGTTCCGGTATCCTTTCAGAACCTGTGGCTCAACCATTTTCATAGAACGAAGGTCTTTCCAAAGTTCTTGGTTATGAACCCTCCTTTGAAACTTACTTATCTACTCAAGCAGAGATCACACAGGATGTGAGGAATACCCCATCGATTTCTACCCAGTTAAGAGTGGAATAAAGTGTTGGATCACTGCACCCGAGACAAAATTCAAAAGGTACTGCTACTATCCGGAAGGGACACAAACAATGGGTGACAAAGAAAACCATTAGGAAAAATGGTCCTAGGCTCCGATATAGGACTGGAAGATACATGCCAGATGGCACTTTGTGGTATTGTAGGCATATTTGCATACAACAATTTGAATGCGGAAAATTTATCTGTATGGTTAGAATGAGTATGGCTCCTAGTCTTAGGTTATATCCTAGAGACCTTTTTCTTGTCAAAAGGTTGGTTAGGATTTCTCTGTAATTGTCCTAAAGATGTGACTACTCTGTTAGATGGAGTATGGGTAAATGGGATGAATAGCCTCATGCTTAAATGCTGGAGGATAGCATTTAACCCTGAAACAAAGTATTTCTCATTAAGGCACCTCTAGGTTTTGTTACCGGGACTTCCATTGTTTTTGTGGAATGAAGGAGCACTTACAGCAATTGGAAACTCACTTGGGAAATTTTTAATGGTTGATAGAGGTGTTATCATTGCACCTGCTAGGAAAGTTGGTAGAGTACTAATTGAGCTTGATATACACCAAGGTTTTCCGGAAACCTTAGATATTAAGTGGCGCGGAAAGCACTTTCTTCCTAAATTAGATTATCTCGACATTCTGTTCTAGTGTAGCATTTACAAAAGTACCTCTCATCTCAGGAGGGATTGTAAAGGTGTTGTAAATGAATATTTACTACAGGAAG
>CBVK0101849977.1:0-13429 GCA_900067695.1 Picea abies | reverse complement strand
CTATCCATTTCATAATTTATCCAAACATGAAGCATGTAAAATATAAGGTTATTCAAAACAATGCTAGCAAATATGATCTGCCAAAATAAACATGAGTTGTCCAAAAATGATATGCTATCCAAAATAAAGTGCAAATAAGTCCATATATAGGTGCCAAATAAATTATGAGAAACCATATTTACTGTGAGAGGCTTCCCCTCTCTTGATATGACTACTCTCAACCTTTTCATTCTTTCCAATTGATGAATCTGCCTTAGCATATTTCTGATTTTTCTCTTGCATATGGGAAGTGATTGAATGATAATATTCTCGTGATGATTTTTACCTGGCTACTGCTACTTTATTTTCCTCGAGGTTTTATTCAAGCTCAATGATTTTGACCTTATGATTGGCATGTGAGTCTTGGGATTGAGGCTACAAATTCTGATGTGAAGGAGGTGGTAGTGGCAGTGAACCAGTGGGACAAGCATGAAAGTGAGGCTGATGTGGGTTATCAATATTTGTCCATCCTTGTGAGTGTTTGGGAGGAGGGTGCATAATATCTTGCTAGCCATCTCATTCTGGAAAAACTAAAGGATTGGAATTATGATTTGGAACTGGTATGCCAATATTTGGGAGTGGATTCTCAAAATAGGAGGAGGTCTATAGGCTTGTTGGCCAGCCAACTTGATGAACCCTCTTTGTAACGATTGATTAAACTCTTATGAATCTGCATCAAAATGTATAGAGAACCTTAATCTTTTGTTTCCCCTTTTCCAGTGACCCAATCCTTTGTCTATGTTGTTACTCCTCCTGCTATGACTACCCGTGCTGAAAAAGCTCATTCTAACACACATTCACAAATACCAGAACCAGAGCACAACTAATCCATCATCTAAAATTTTGAAAAATAATAACTTAGACCTAGCTCTATATACACAACAATACATGTGCAAGCAATCAATATGCATTCCACATTCCAGAACTAGTAATTTCTCAGAACATGGATTTATAGGGCTCTTAGGATTTCATGATCAGGTTTGTAATTAGCGGAAAATGGTAAGTATAATCGTGAAGTGCAATACATGATATTCATTTACCATGACTAGTTCCATCACATCATTATCATCAACATCTTTTAATATGAAACAAAGTAGATATCAAACAAACTAAACACTCCTTTTTCAACTTATATAATTATGCCATGAAACATTTCTTACAATTATAATCTAAGCATGGGAATGAAACAAGTATTTGGGTTGATGGAAGGGATTGTAATGAACGAAAAATGTTAAGTATGATGGGAAAACACAATGGACATGCTTATACTACAATTATCTCCATTATCATTCAATCCTTACAATTCCAACAAACATGATTAAGTCACCATACAACCATAGTGTTCAATAAAATCAATCTATCTCTCATTCCAGAAGGTATCCATTTTGAAAACATAGATGTCACACAACAATTTTGTCATCACTTGAATTGTTCTCAAAATATTTTCCTATCGCACTCCAAGCATTATTATTTTTATTTTTAAATGATAAAAATCCATGTATTAGTCCCTTTTAACACCAATTTCTGTCCTCAGTCAAAACATTACATATTATTGTCAATATAAAATGTGAAACATTCATGTAGACAATGATAGAAATATCAACAGATTCATCAAACAAACATTTGGGTCATCCAGTCCCGGATGGGGTGCCACGTAGTAGAAGGAGGACACACAACCCTCCCATGAATTCAGCCATAAATATGGCGAGCTGTCATCCCTCACCTCAGCATTGAATGGAGGGTGACCTTAATTACTTGTAGAGGAAGGGAGGAAAACTCCCTTGAGACTGGTTAATGGCGGTCTTAAGGATTAATTGTAGGAGTTAGGTGAGTACAACAATCATGTCCAGTCCAGGGTTATCTCTCTCGCCCAGCCCTAGTTGACATTATTTATCCTTCGAGCTCTGCCACCTTGCTTGCTCTGAGAATTTGATTATTGTGCAATGGGTTCTCTTGGTAGTAATTCAATGGATTCTTCGCCCCTATGGCTCAACCATGTCGAGAGAGAGAGGTAATTCGAGACATGGACCTACCTAGTACAACTATGATGCTTGTCAGAGATGTCGACAACAACTGGAACGAGCCCTTCCATTTCCAGGACTCAACGCACTGAGAGGCCACGAACTCCACCAATGGCCTATGTTGAGGATGAATTTCTAGAGGAACCCATCCAAGTTCCACTGAAATACCTCCTCTTCACGATCCCATATGATTTACTGTTCCTGAGAACCAACAAAGCTAGTACATGTACCCAAGATGCCATGGAAGGTGCCACATGCATTGTCGAGGAGGAATTCCTGGAGGACAACACCAATGAAGTTGATGCAGGAGTTGAGGCGGTCAAAGATGGTGCCACTGACACTATGTAGGAGAACCTCCCCATCTTGGCGCCTCCATCGCTAAATGAAATTCCAGAATTTGACCCAGCATGAAATTCCAGAATTTGACCCAGCTCCCCCAATCTCTTCATCCTGGAGCAACTGGAGCTCATTTTCGATCTCAGAAGCCACATGGCAGACCAACTTCATCGGGACACCCTCATTAGCAAGCAGATTAACATGCTCTTCAAAGCATTCTTGAATGCACCGGCCAAGCAGCATTGCCCGACCTGTGCGCCAACCCTTCTTGCTACATCCCAGTGACGACACTCTCCCTGGAGCTTCAAACAACAACCCCCTTGGTGCCAATGATTAGCTTCTTGTTATTCTGTACTAGTACTCTGCATAATTTTTGTCTAGTTTTCTGTAATGGGACTTTGCATAATTCTCGTCTAGTTTTGTTTTTCCAGCACTTGTTAGTTTGTTTTAGCTTCCAAAGATAGATCTGTTAGGACAAACATCCACCACCTTCTCTGGCCAATTGGAAGGGCAAGCGACATATGTCTTTTTTGGTCGAAAGTATAACAGGTGGCCACTTGTTCCAGTTTCCACTAGTCTAGTGGAATAGGTGGCAGGTTGATGACATGTGTCTTTTTTGTACAGTGACAATAGAGTAATAGGATTTACCCCTTTTTTATTTACAAAAAAATAAAATAAAACATTTAAGTCATCCAAACAAACATTCATTTATCCGCGCTCTTAAATGATCGATTTCATTGCCTATCAACCAACACTCAAATGATCAAATATAACAATGATCGTTCTATCCAACCCCAAACTGGATAAAGCATCTTATTTGCAAGGAGATGAAAGACAAACATATGCATTGAAATTACTCAATAAATATCATGGTATCGTACCCCTATTATGGAAAAAATGTCATAAAATTCAACCCAATAGAGATTTCAAGAAACAACAGGTGTTTCAAAACTTTACCACCACCAAAGCACAACCATCAACTCTGTGAGGCCCAATGCGTTACTAAGAAACAATCTCAGACTCTAGTGTGACATTTGTCACAAATCTAATCATAATACACAGAGACAATGATGTCTCCTTCTTGTTTTCGGTCCAAAACGACAACCATAATCAAAATGACCAGGGTTTTACAGGATTTTGGTTGCCAATGAACAACAAATGCCGATAATAGGAGGGATTTGACCCAAAATGTTTTAGTTTGGACTTGGACCGACTTAAATGTGCATGCAGGTAGACCAACAAGGTTATGCATAGGTCGCATGATATTTCAAAAAACAATGCAGGGTCTGCAACACTAAAACACCAAAGACCCAAAAGACTAGACCTTGCCATTTTAATGAGCCATAGATAATTGCAAACCAACATGATAAATAGGCAACGAAAAACCACAACTATGGCAATCGACCATCCATCATAACATTTAAACTTCTGTACATGCATTTTTCCAAAAACAAGAGCAAAACCACCTTATTTTTCTTCAAAACAGAACATGAAAGCAATGAATGACAAGAATAGAATGCAGTTACAGAGCCAAGCATAAATTATTAAGAAAAAATCACATTAGATGATAGGGAATCGAAACCCTAGTACCTCGTGTTGTGCAAGTTAAAAGGCTCTTTTGAATGATTGTTGCGGTTACCAGAGTTCAATTTCCACTAGCGAATGAAATGAATGTGAAAACCCAAAATGGTAGCTTCGAAAAACAAACTGGTGAATTAAGTACTGGTCACGTCATACTAGGGTGATGAACAACATTAATCACTTGCTAAACCCAAGACAAGCCACGTCAAAACTACAAGCAACCAACAGTTGCCAAGTAAACGCCACCTCATTTTGGATCACATGTTATCAACGCAACCACCTACCATATTAACCATCGTCGGAAAATAACAACATCCATCCTATGTTATATGCATATACATAATGTTCCACACACGTTCAAAACATCAAAATTCACTAACATATGAACTTTCAACACTTAGACTGTACCATAATAAAGATCGTCGGCCATACCATGCAATGTCTATAAAATATACATGTTGGATCATATCGATACGATATACAATATGTGTGCGGTGTGAACAATATCCCATATCCATTAAGACCTTCAACATTTTTTCAAATATAAATCATTATGCTATCAAAATGTTCCAATAAGGTCGACACTACCACATCCTTGTAGCTTATCTAATATGTATTGGACCATGTACACATAACCTATGTAATATATATAAGCGATGTATGTGCATATGTATGCAGGTCATTCTTTTCTTGTATGTCTAAAACTCAACATCAAGTGGGTAAATATCATGTAGATGCATTCGAAGAAAAAAATCTCTTTTATCATTTGAAACAAAAGCCATAAAACACCCCTTTATTTCGGAGATGATTTTGCCAACATTTGTATTTAGAATTAAAAAATACCCAAAACAAAGTTTTAAATACAATTTGAAACCACTATTATTATCACTTAAATCCAAACTCATATCAAAACAATCATCATGCAAGTGGTCTATAAGTATCAAAGACAACCATAAACAATAAAGAATTTAAGTGACTTTTCCTTCAAAGAGATCTTCTTGGTTATTTATTTGAATGACATTATAAAAGTCCCCAAGGTGCCCACTTATAGTTTACTTTATATATATATATTTTTTTTTTTTTAAAATGTGTATGCTTTGCAATTCTTTGCACGAAGGTGACTTTTGACAATTTTGAGAGTCAACACACTGTTGGAAACATAATCTGTTAGGGTTACAAACTTCACGTGAAGAGTCAAGTTCATGTAATGGCTTTAGAATATGAATCCAAAGGTCATCCCAATGTATAATGTATATATGTGTTTATCATATCTTTAATAAAATGAGCATTCACACTCACTTTTCTAAATCGTGTGTCCAACAATATTGTCAGAGCCGAGCATCTGCGTTTCCCTTCTTGTGTGAAACACATCTGACCTTCTTCTTTCAGTCTGCAAGTCTGCCCTCACACGTGCAACGACGCCTCTGCCAGCTTCCTCGTGTAGAAATAAGATGACAGTCTTGTTGAAGACTATCCAAATTTTGATTTGTTTTGAGATGCCTTTCTCTCCTCCGACTGCGGTTCTTCATTGAACATAATACCAACTGCCTTCTCACAAAACCTCCTCCCTACAGAGCCACCTCTCTGTCTGTCCCGGGCGCACATTTTGTTGTCATATGTGAGGCCTCTGTGCTGTATTTGGTTTCCTGTTCCTCTGCGTAAGTTTTCTTGCGCCCTCATCCCTAACGTTCTCTCTCTTTCTCACGTGCGACCTGAGCCAGAGAAATCAACGTACATGACCTCTTCCAGGAGATAAATCGTGTTGGTGCCTCGTGGGGTCGCTAAAAAAAACTTGGATTTGTTCCTTTCTTGGTCATAGATTACCTACGTAAAACTTCCAACACCCAACCACCTTCTGTTTGTTTTCTTGACTGTAAGACCCTTATATTTCCTTGAAAACGGTTGCAATTTGACCTCTTAAAATCGTAGAGCCATTTAAGTTTGATTGAGCTGAAGATTGTCCTCATTTTATCCTCGATCCCAATCAATTGCATCCATTCAATGGTTTCCAAGCGGTTCCCTGGCACATAGTTTCAGAGCTTGCTAGGGTTTCAAACTTATAAATTAGGGTTTTATCATTGAAGGTTGCTCGATACTACTCGATTTGTTTGCATTGACAGTACCGAGTTGATCACGTATGTCAGGTTGTTGTCCTGTCCCTTCTCTACAATCTACGACCTCATATCACTCCATGCAATGCAGAGATATTCCATAAAGAAAAAAAAGGCAGTAGTTTCTCCTATCATCCTACAACCTGCACTGCTTCAAAAATCACCCAGTCAAAAGAGAAAGGTTTATTGGTTCATGCGGTTAAACAACCTTGCCGAGAAGGATTTAATCCCATGAGTGGATATTGACTCAAAATTATTAATATTTTGGAGATTGAAAGAACTCCCAATTAGTGATGGGTAGTTTTCAAATGTTATGTTGCAAAAAGTTTCCAAGGATTGAGGTGCACATTTGCGCAAAACCTTCTGGTAAGCCTTCTTAATAAAATGCTACCGAAGTTTCTCCTCGATATCTTCATTTTAGAGGAAAGAACTCAAAGGAAATAGGATTCCACGAGGATTCTACCTCCTCTCAACACTTTGCAAGAATCTTCTCAATTATCATCGACGCACAACTATTTTGGTGATTTTCTCAACTGGTTACCTTGATAGAAAACAATCATAGCTCTCCAGTGATCTGAGAATGTTGAGATAAGTAATAAATTCTGATTGTGAAAGGATGGATTTGCAAGAAATCATTTGAGGAAATGTTATATTTATTAAACACTTTAATCCTCTCTTATGTGTACAATACAGTCACCACTGACAAAACCACTCTTAAGTTTGTTGTAACATGCTTGCAAGTTTCACAATCCAAAGCAACACTGCTACAAACTCGGACTCGAATTCTTCATGATGCACTTGAGAAAAATAATCTTCGACAACATTCTGAACTAGTCCTTTTTCAAAACCCTCTTTTCAAAGATGATCAAGATGATGATGTTGATTCATACCAATAACCAGCGCATGAGCAACTTAGTGAGAAAACTCTAGATTCAAGTAGAGATGATGTTCAACTTTCTCTTTCCAAGTAGATCATCGGACCTTGGGAAGAAATCAGGAACAACAAGCATAGAACGAGTATCATATATGAAAAGTATGTCACCCTTCATAATATAAATTACATCATACTGATCCATTTCCAGAGAGCTGGACCGCTACAATAAATCTCACATTCACCTGCTCCACTTCAAGAGAAAATTATGATATGCCAACATTGTCAACAATTTGGCCACATGGAAGAACAATGCTTCCCTCTTCATCCTTATGAGTATTGTGGAAAACACAATCATCCTTCAGATAGGTGTTTCAAATACAAGACAACTACAAGAGTAAATAACCACTATGGGTGGTGTTAGGACCACATATTGTACCTTTTTTTGCCCATACTTTTTGCCATTATTATACCCTGGAACACCTGTATAATTTATGTTTCACTTGGTTGTTTGAAATTAATTAAGCAATTATAGTGACAAACAGGTGGATGACTTCTTGGTGATGGTCATCAACAGTCAAGAAGATACGTTAGTAATACTCACGAATTCACTCTCGAGTATTGATGCATCTTGTAGTGAAAGGATTGTCATATTCTCACCTTGTACCTAACATGGGGAACAACATCAACGATTGAAAACCAGGATCCAAGTTTTGAAGTCCTATCATTCGAGCAACAACAAACGAGCGTGATTGGTTTGTGGTTTTCCTTAAACCATGAATTAGTATAAGACTTTCAAATTCTTCTACATCACAGTTTATGGTCATCTTTAAATCAACATTCTATAACACTTCCAATTAGTAGAAGACATCGACTTCCATCTTCTAGATAACTTAGGAAATGTTTTGGTAACCATTGAGCCTAGATCAGAGTTCCAGAGTTTGTGGCCATCCTTAAACCACCAGATTGAATTATGGTCTTCCTTAAACCACCATGACCATTCAGTTTGTGATCATCCAAAAACCACCAGATTCAGAGATCACAATCAACCATCAACAGATGCACACTTTCATATTGCAACTTCCCACTTTAAGATATTAGTTCTCATATTGCACTCATATACACCCCTTCAAATTAGGGGGGGGGGGATGTTGGAAACATAATCCGTTAGGGTTACGATCTTCATGGAATGTGAAAATTCAAGTTCGTGTAATGGTTGTTGAGATTCCAAGATACCTTGGAATATAAATCCAAAGGTCATTCGAATGTATATATATGTGTATCATATCTTTAATAAATTGCACATTCACGTTTATGTAAATAGTGTGTCCAACAATCACTTTGAGCGACAAGTAATCAATAATCACAATGGTTTATTCCATACCAGAAGGATACAGAGGCATGACAACTACCTAACATATTCTAGGGTCAATATTCTATCAATGTTAGATGGTAAATGCATGAACTTAATAAGAAATAAATGTTGGAAGAGATCTCTAGTAACTTTTTCATATTGGCTTGGTAAAGGCAGTCCCAAGGCATTTGTTGCAATCCTCTATACGTTAGCTAAAGCTACTCGCTGCTCCTAAGGTATGCATGAAGTTAATATAATTCATTCTATCTTCTATTTTGGTGAAATGAGAATGAAGTGTTAGTTATATTATCTCTCCATCCAGTCTTATACATATGTTTCTTATATAGGAAACAAATAAGTTGAGAATTACAACCCAAAAATTACGTAATTTGAAAATTATCGATGAAGTTAATCTTGTAAGTTTATCTTGACCTAGTATAAACAATGATTTTGGGGATTTTTTCCTAGTACTTGGCTATTATTTTTGCTAATACAATATGTATACATTTTATGAATCAAATAAAGAAACATTTAACCTGTTGTTCCAACATCCTAGCCATCACCAACATATAACACCACCAATCAATAGTTTTGAAACAAATTGTTGTTATAATTCATTCTATCTTCTATTTTGGTGAAATGAGAATGAAGTGTTAGTTATATTATCTCTCCATCCAGTCTTATACATATGTTTCTTATATAGGAAACAAATAAGTTGAGAATTACAACCCAAAAATTACGTAATTTGAAAATTATCGATGAAGTTAATCTTGTAAGTTTATCTTGACCTAGTATAAACAATGATTTTGGGGATTTTTTCCTAGTACTTGGCTATTATTTTTGCTAATACAATATGTATACATTTTATGAATCAAATAAAGAAACATTTAACCTGTTGTTCCAACATCCTAGCCATCACCAACATATAACACCACCAATCAATAGTTTTGAAACAAATTGTTGTTTACTAGGTAACAATCAACTTAGAAGCATAAGAGGCATATAGAATCACTAATAATATTTTTTCACGTATTCAAACACATTTCTAGAGTGTTCTTCGACTCAGGGAGCTTGAAAAACTCCTTAGAGGCTGCCACAAATCACATACCACATCTCCATTTGAGTTCTGAATGCATCGCGCTTGAAGGTCTAGGCCTCCAACACTTCATTCGACCATTTCTTCACAAGTCATTGATTCTGGAAACTTCATGGCTTGTATAGGTCTATACCAAAGTAATTTACATGGAGGTGGAGGTGTATCATCTCTTGGGGGAATTGTTTCTTATTCATCTTCATCTTGAATTCTCCTCCCATGTGCGAGGCTAGTGGGTTGTTTCCTGAATAGTCTTCATAGATATTTTTTTTATGTGCCCAATGTTTATCTCTGATCCTGACTACTACCAGTGTTTCTTTCGTAAGTACCACCTTGGGAGTTGTTCTCTGGACAAAGAGAATTTGGACAACGTTTATGAGGTAGTAGTTGACCCAAAAGCATAAGAGGCATAACCAAGGCTAGAAGCAAATGAGAAGGTCATGGAAAGTGTTGCAATCATGTCTTGTGCACCAAACACCATGTAGAATGTGTGTAGGAGTCTGTGGCAAATCCGAATCAATCATCAAAGTGAAACTAAGTAAAAGTGGTGCCTAGGGATGAGCCCATTACATAAACAAACTTTGGATAAGCCCATATTTTTCCTCACAAACATTTAATGTCAGAAGTAATGTTAGAATTTATTTCTAGCATTACTTTATTTCTAAAACATTATGAAGCATATGTGTGCTTTCACAGGGTATCCACTCATTAAACTCATGACATGGCACTTGTGTTTGTGGGATATTAAGGAATACCTCTAATTTCACTAGATATTGATAAATAGGTCTCCCAAAATCCTTTTGTTGAACCCCCCTCCCAATACATCTTTCTAATAAAACAAACCCCTATTGCTACTAGATATCCCCTATTTTTTACCAAACACCCCTTTTTATACCCCCCAATACATATAAACCCCGATCACCCTACATCCCCTCCCCAATATCTACAATATATTGACTTTATTTTTCACAATTAAAAATCCCCCTTTATGAATGAACGTGATAAGATATTGGTCAACAAGGTGAATCCCCCGTGTGTGCTTTATACTAAGATTTTGGTGCTTTACACTAACATTTTGGTGGAAAATTTGGGGAAATTCATGGAGGTGAGGCTAAATAAGACCTCAATTTTTTTTATCCGTCAAAAAAATGTTTAAGTGTTTGATTGATACAAAAAAAGTGTCATAAAGAAAACAATTGCATAAATATCTCATATATACATCAAAATGTGTGAAAGGTAAGGAACATCGATTTCTAATAGTCACTCTACCTAGAGGAAATGATTAATAATGATGTGTTGCATGTCTCAAGGTGCCTCATGGTTTAGCCACATATAAAGAAGAGAAAGTGTTTAATAGGTGACATATGACCCTATTTTATCTCTCCTCTTTGCCTCATTTGTAAATCTGTAGCTTTTCTTTATATATATATATATATATATATATATATATATATATATATATATATATATCTATATTCAATTAATTATATTATTTGTATTTTTATATATTAAATTTAATTTAGAAAGAATATAAACATAAATTTATTTTAATTTTAAATTTATCAAATATTGAAGTGGATAAATGAATCATATTATTTTGAGAACGACATGAAGGAAGAAATATAACAAATATGTAACTAGGATATACATAGAGATATTGCAAGGAACATAGTAATACAGTTAAACAATAAAAATCAGATTCTATTAATGACTGTATGGAATACAAAAGACTATAAAATGAAAAGCACACAAGCTATCTAGAATGGTGGTAACTTATCTATGAAGAGAGATGCGTCGGATATGCTTATTTGCAAGAAGTTGATTACAATGATGCTGCAAAAGCCTTTTTAATATAAAACATAAATGAGAAAACCCTAAACATACAAAACCCTAACCCCGAAAAATTAAACACCAAAAGGTTTGTGGGCCTCGATAGGGGTAGTTGATACGTCAACTTCCCGAGGGCACAAATTTTGCATATGATCTCCGTTTGGGGAACTTAGTACCCCGTAAAAAATATATAGCCGAGGAGTACACATTCTGAATGGCCCAATACATCCATGTTGGATAGTTGGCTATCATTAATGTTGTTGGATAGTTAGTTGTCATTGATGTCAACAAAAGTGGTTGTCATTGATGTCAATAAATGTGACGGGGGCATTTGAAGAAGTCTACAAGAATCTCCATAGGTGTGGTCATGAAGCCCAAAGTTGTTTGAGGAACAAGGATATGAAGGACGGTGTAAATGTAGGTATCACACTCATATATGCATAACCATCTTCATGTTGTTTCTAATGGTAGGTGGTACGTCACGTAGTTCCTCACGGTTGAGGAGTTATGAGGTCATGAACTTGGAAGCCCTGAAGATTGGTTAAGAAGCCCATAAACGGTTATAACAAGATGTTACAATTCATTAATTAAAGGGTAAAGTGGTTGTAACAAGAAAGCACAGGTTTCCCCTAAAGTTAAGGAAAGAAGTTACTTTGGCAAGGTATAGATACACAACAAGAAACCTCTCATAAGGAGAAATACACACACACAAGTTTATTGAATATCATTCAAGTGAGCAAGTGATCTATTGGATAATATGAGATAGTGAATCTAAGGTAGGGAAGGAGAGCAAAGGTAAAAATTTTGAGATTGAAAAGGTGAGAGAGGGTTTTTGAAAAACCTTAGTTTGGTTGACCCCCATGGGTCAGACTAGTGGTGTCCCATGAGGCCCCCCCATGGGTCAGTTACTGCTTGTCACGCGAGGACCCACGCAAGGATAGTCTTCATCCATCGAGGCTAAGTCATACCTAAGGAAGGATGCTAGTACCATGTTGTTGAGACTGAGGAAGAGTTACATGTATCTAATCTTGCGTATCAGGTCTGATACATGATTAAAGGTTTGTGTTACATGATTTTTGAGGGTTGTGTCTTGATACATGCTTGAGGCATGATTTTGAGATTTGGGCATATTCTTTGGGTTACATGTTGGTTATATTATGGTGTATGCTTGAGGCATGTCTTTGGTATCTTGTTGAGACATTGGTATCTGCTTGATGCACATCTTATGTGCATGGTGTGAGGCACATTTTTAGTACATGTATGAGGTACATTTCTTGGTGATAATGATGTGTATTTAAGGCACTTCTTGATGAGGTTATGGCACATGTTTTAGGTACATGCATTGCATGTAGTGGTACATTCTTGAGGAATATCTTTTTGATGTTGGTAGATGGTTTAGGTATACACTTGGTATATGGTGGCATATGTATGAGGCACATTCTTTGGTGCTTGGTTGAGGCACATCATTTGGTACATAATCGATGCTTGGTACATGGTATATGGTTTTGGTATATGATTGATGCATATGGTTTCATTTGCATCATTGATGTTATGGTACCTACACTTGAAATATACTATTGGCGATGACATTACATCTTGGTGATGTTATGGTTCATGAGTTGTTGATGATATGGTACATTGCTAGAGCAAATTTTTGGTAATATTGGTATGGTATAGGTTCGAGTACATGGTATGGTGATGGTTTTGGTATCCATTTGAGTGGATCTGGTTATAGTTGGTTGATGATGGTATATCAATGTATTAGTGACAAGTTGACGTGACAATGACAGTGATAGGTTGATGTATGAGTGACAGTGGCAGTTATAGGTTGATCAGTGGTAGTGATAGTTTGAGTCTACAATTATATTTCACGACGTTAGGATGGGGCAAGGAAAGAGGGTTGTAACCTCCTTCCAGTTGGACCCAGAGAACACAGGGAGTTCGATCTTCCTTTAGGTTGGAGTCTGTAAATCAGGGTGTCATATACTCCTTCTGGTTGGTGTGAGAGAATACAGAGAGTGGGAGCTTCCTTCAGGTTGGAGCCTGTAAACTAGGGGTTGGAGCCTCCTTCCATTTGTAGCTAGATAATTCAAGGAGTTGTAGCTTCCTTCAGGTTGGAGCCTATAAATATGGGGGTTGGAGCTTCCTTCCAGTTGGTGTTGGAGAATTTGGAAGTTGGTGCTTCCTATGAAT
>CBVK0101849976.1:0-17327 GCA_900067695.1 Picea abies | reverse complement strand
TTTAGGGCCTCAAAACAACCCCATAAGTTTAGGACCTGAAAAACTGTAGAAAAACTATGAAGATGGAAACTGTAATTTGAGCCAGTGGAATAGGTGGGCGATGATAAATGTCCACCTGGATCAATAAAGTATATATATTTTTAAATATTTAAAATATATTTATGACGATGATGATGATTAACATCCATTGAGACCAAAATTGTTCTATCAAACCTTAAGAAAAGTAAGAAATTACTTGAAATTATTTAAAATGTTATTTCGATGATAAAAAAGTATTAAGAGAATTGTACAAATATCAATAAAGTTTTGATGACTTAGAAGGTTAGGATTCCAAGAAATTATTTGAAGTGTCTCAAATAGCTATTTATTTTTATCCTTTTGGTCTCTATCCCTAAAAATAGCTTTTCGGTTCCTAATTATTGCTCATTTTCCTTCCTTTATGTCTTTCTTTACCTTTTGAACCTCCTTCCTTAATTTAGCTTGATCTTCTGGAATTAGGTCTTCATTTATAAATATTCCAAACCCTTTTAAGATCATATTTTTACTAAGTATGTCATATTTATGGACATTAGAGCTTACCATATCCTGAATCAACCTATATTTATGTTCAATTATTTTTCCCAACCTTTTTGCTTCTATAAGGTTAGTAGTTTCAATTTGTGATTTAATTTTTAATTCCTCTTTGACTATTGCTAATGTGTCCTCATCTTTTTGTTCTTTTATACACCAAAAATTACGAGGTTCAAGACTCTTTTGTTACACTCGTGGCCTAAATCTACGAGCTTATTCATTTCCTCTTTGATAGGTTTGATATCCAATTTGTGTTCAACACTATTTAGGGCCAAATTGTTAATCATATTTTCTTCTAACTCTTTAGTATTGTCACTAAGATTGTTATTTTCCTTGACCTCTTCTTCCCGCCTTGATTGTTTTTCTCTTGGTTGTTTTTTTCTATTTCTTGTAATCTAGCCTCCATTTTCTGTAGCTGAGTCTCAAACCCTAATATTTTATTATAATTTGTCTCTGAATATTATCTTCTAAGGATATAGATTTATTATCAAGCATTGCTACTATCTCACTTTGAAGAATTTCTACCAACTCACTTTGAAGTTTGTCTTCTCTCTCTTCTCTAAGTTTTTCTATTAATTCTATATATTCATGTAGACTATCTAGGGTTACTTTGTTAGGTCTTCCTCTATTAAATTTAGGTATCAATGGTGTATTACTCATATTGAAAATAAAAATAAATAAATAAAAAATGTGTGCACCTAATTCACAGTAGGGCTTGAATATTCATGAACAAGATTTAGTTACTGGAGATCATATTTACTATAGAGCAGATTCACTGTCGACCCACATTTAGTTGATCCAGATTAGTTTTACTGCATAGCAGATTCACTGTAGACCCACAGAATGTATTCACCACATCAATTCACCGTAGAGATAAGATTCATTGCAAAGTTATATTCTTTTTTTATTTCTTTGACTATGTATTTATATAAATTTGAATCTCTTTTTTATTTATCTATCTAATAAATTTTATAAAAAGTGTGCATATCAAAGCTCTCTTTCATATATAGAAATATTTATATTTATATTGTATTTAAATTTAATTAACATGTAGTATTACTATTTATTTTTTTTTTAATCTAAAAAGGTAGTAACTTCTATTATATCACAAAATATAGTACAAAAAAAGGGAGAACAGGGGGTTTTCCTCAAAGGGAAACCGAATCCCTAATTCGTGTTCACAACATCCAAGGTTTTAAAAGATACTAATTTTAATAAAGTTCCATAGACGAGACTTGAACTATGGCATGATAAGATAAAATACGGGCCGCTAATGGTCTGACCAAATATAAGACAGAAAAGACTAAAACACAACGAGCTAAAAAAAATCCTACTAAGTGTCTGGCGGATGCTTAATCTATCTCCTGGTTGTCCTAAAGAGGCTCCATGATTCTTGATTAGATTTTCTATTGGCTTCCTTTTGGAGAGGAGCAAGCTCCACCCTAGGTTGTTCTTCTTCTTCATTGACTAGAATTAGACATTAAAAAGAACCAGTAGGAGACTCAGTTTCTGGTCCTTTCTTATGTTGTGCTAGTCATTTCTCCAACTAGTTGACCCTGAACTTGATGCCATGTTGTGATCTACAAAAAATTTTGAAATTTCCTTTTAGAATGTGAATATATTGGAGGATCTCAAAGTTCTTCTGATGGGTTTCATTTACGGCCTGAGCCACTAGTGCTTTGACCATCCAACATGCTTCGACCATCCTAAAGTACCCGATGTATCTAGTCTAGGGGTTAACTGGATCATCCACCCACTTAGTCGCTTCTTTGATTATCTCATCCTCCTTGTTCCTCCTTCTTTGGGTTAATACACGACCCTCAATAATGTTCACAGCCTAAATTTCTTCCTTCGCACTATGGACCCAAAAACGATCTTCCATGGCTCTGGATTCCTTCTCTGATTTGGAGAGGTAGCCTTGGCCTCTTGAAAATGAAGATTCATTTTCATGGAGACCTAACTGACCCATATTCTTCTTCTTGTTCTAGCGATGCACAATTGTTCCCCCTAGTCTAATAATTGACTAGAAGAGGTGCATGATGGATATACAAGAGTAGATCAAAACACGATGCTTATACATTCTTCCCTCATATTTATGATTAGAGACCCCAAAATTAAAGATACTGGGATGGTACTTGGTTGTCGGGAACCTACGTTTATGGTACATATTACACACTTCTATACAATCTTGGAAGGTGATTAGACTAATTACCACCGAACTCGAGTCATCAAGAGTGTTTGCAACGTGCAACCTCTCCTTCCACTGATAACTAGCTTACCCTTTCATACTAGCTTCATGAGCCCTGGCTTTGGCATCACCTATCTTCATAATTGATTTAACCCTGAACTAGTTGGTCCTCAAATGACCTCTCATTGTTTTCATTATCGTTAACCTTAAGTGGGTCCTCATTTTTGTGCATGGATCTAGATTGTCGTTTGTCCTCTCGTTCTATATCGGGTTGCAGAACCTCTTCATGGACGAGAGTCCTTCCCTCCATTGTACCTATGGTAACTATCTCAGGCCACCTATACTCCTTACTTGGATCATGATTCTGAACCTTAATCCAAGTTTCCCCTCTGGCCAACTTGACCACATCCCTCCATGCATTCAGATCAATGTGGCAGCTTTGTTGGATATGCTCTTCCATCCTGCATGGTAGTGGGTTCCTTGGTCACAAAATTTGATACCCCTCTTGCATTGTGACATCAAGGTTGTCTATGCGATCAACCAACACATTTTCCTTCTTTCCATTTCTCTTAGGAACACTGGATGCTAAAAACGTTACCATACCTCCAAGAATTGAGAGGCCATGGCTCAACCACCATTTTTTTGATATCTTATTTTCCTTAAAACCTTTGAGGAGTTTATGTAGACCTATGATGATTAAATGAGAGTCACCCTCTACCTACAGGGCCAAAAATCCACACTCTTTGGCTATCTAAATGAGATTCACCCTCTACCTACAGGGCCAAAAATCCACACTATTTGGCTATCTAAATGAGAGTCACCATCTACCTCGTCGGAGTTATAATTTCGAAGTTAGATGCATAGATGAATAAAATTTCTCCTTTGTGGTCACTAAAGGATCCTCCTACACCTTCCAAACCAGGATTTCCTTTGGATGCATCATTGAAGTTTAACTTTATAAAAAATTCCTGGGGGGCAGTCTAGTGCTCCCCTATTTGCGTTTTCCCCACCTTCAGAGCCAGTGAATTCTTATCGAGGAACAAATAATATTACATCTTTTGAAGATGGATACTTAAGAGTCTTCTAGTTGGAGGTCTTGGGATGACCACAAAATTACACCAATGGTTTCTTTCACATTTTTGTTGATGATTTCCCAAATTTGGTTTCTGGTAAGGGATTTATCTTTAAATATTGTATGATTCCTTTCTTTCCACACATTCCACATGAGGATGCCTGGGAAAATATCCCAGGATCTATTAATGATGGCATTGTTAAAAGGATTAACGCTCCATAGTTATATAATATCTATAACATTATCTTTTTTCAGGTATGTTCTTCATAAATTGGTTTCTCCTTGATCCCATAGTTGCATCGTAAATTTACATTTGCTCATTAGGTGGTCAAGAGTTTATTTTGTTCCATGGCATAGGGTACATCTCGACGAACCTACAAATCGTTTCTGTAGAAGATGTTCCCAGGTTAAATCCCTTCTATTTTCTACCATCCATAGAAAAGTTGAGATTTTGGGCTAGTGAGAGTTGGACCATATTTTCTGCCAGATGTCTCTTTTATGGGTGTTTCCTGGGTCCTGCAAGGACTGGTAGGATGTTTTCACTCAGAATTCTCCATCTCCTTGGCAGCCCCATCGAATGATGTCCTCCCCATATTTGATTTCGACCTGACGCTTTTGAATAATTTTAGATACCAAGTATTTCAACCGCTCATTCCACTGAACTGGCCATTCTTCTAGGGGTTTCCAAGTTCTAAAGATAGATTTTCCACTAGGTTGAAAGGTTGTCCAGTAATGGTGCAACTTTACCCAACCTGCACACTCTAAAGTGAAGCGCAGGTCTAGATATTTTTCTTCTTCCCCTAAGATGGTATGTTGATCCCAAGTGTCATCCCAAAAAAGGGCAAGGTCCCATTATGGACTTCCCAAAAGCACTGAGATTGAACCAGGTCATGGTTTCGATAGGAATTATTCCAAATCAGAGTATCATGTATGATTCCTTCTGCTCTAATTAATATCTGGAGTGAGATATTAGGGGCATACTTGTTCCTCCAAATTTTGGCCCATATGGATGAAGGAGATTTGATCCATCTCCACCAAATTTTGGCTACCAAAGTAGATATGAAAACTTGGGGGTCCTTAAGTTTGAGTCCCTCTTAGGAATTAGGTTGGCATAGAGTATTCTAGGCCACCAAGGGCCATTTATTTTCTTTTGAAGGGCCAAACCATAATAAATTTCATTGGAGTTTCCAATTTTTTTTTATGAGCTTCATTGGGGAAGCTAGAACTGAGAAAAGGTACATAGGGAGGGATGAGAGAACCAAATTTATCAATAGGGCACCACCTAGTAGGGAAAGAGGCCGATGAGTACAGCTTCGGAGTTTGGTTTCCATTTTGGCCAGAAGGAGCTCTCAGGAGGGGTCGTGAAGAGATTTGTATAGAAGGGGAGCTCCTAAATATTTGGTGGGGAGGGACAAAATTTGAAATCCAAATATGTTGTCTAGATGTCGTTGAATACAAGGGGGAGTTTTGAAAAATAAAACCTGAGTTTGTTCTTGATTAATGACTGTTCCAGAAGCTAAGTTAAAGAGGTCAAGAATGTTTTTGAACTCAATCACTTCTTTTACCATGGGGGAACCCATTAGTAAATTTTCATCCATAAACTAGAGGTGAGACAAATCTTCTTCTCCCTAAAGAAGGGGAACTCCCTTGATCGCTCCTTGACTTTTGTCTTGAGAAAGTATATATCCCAACCCTTCATCTAGGATTATGTAGAGGAAATGGGACATAGGATCACCCTATATTAGTCCTCTCAAGACATTAAAAGTCTTGGTTGGAGATCCATTCATGAATATAGAGAATAAGGTTGTAGTGACCAGGTTCATAACCCAAGTTACCCAACCTTCTTCAAAACCAAAAGCTAGAAGCATCTTATGAAGGAAGCCCCAGTTCATTCGGTCATAGGATTTACACATATCCAATTTCATCATCATTCCCACCGTTTTAGACATCATGAGGGAGTGTATCGCTTCATGATCAACTACTATAATTCCGTCTAGAATATGCCTTCCCTCAACAAAACCTCCCTGCTCCTGGGAGATGATTAGGGGTAGGATAGGTTTAAGCCTAGAGGCTATCAATTTAAAAATAATTTTATAAATGACATTGCATAAATAAATGGAATGAAACTTATTTGAAAATATTTCTCCTTTGATATTTGGGATCAAGGTGATGAAGGTGGTATTGAAGGCATGTAGAATGGTTTTATAGCTACAAGATTCTTCCACTGCTTCCTAAATGTCATTTCCTAGAATGGGCCAGCTGACTTGAAAAAATTTCATAGTAAACCCATCCGGGCCTGGGGACTTCCCTGGGGCCATACTTTTGACAATATCTTCCACTTCTTCAATGGAGGAAGGTCTCATCAAGGCTCATGATTTCTCTAGGGGAACCAAACTAGGGATAGATTCATTTATTTTAGTGATAGCCTCTTTTCTGTTGATTTCAGGTTATGAAAGAAGGTTTTGGAAACTAAGCAAGAGTTCCTTCTCAATTTCCTCCTTTTTCACTTTGATGCTTCCATCCTGCGATTTGAGACACATAATTTTATTTTTGTTTCTTCTTTGAATTATAGAGTTATGGAAGAAGTGAGTATTCTTATACCCTTATTTTAGCTAGTGGATCCTAGATTTATGATGCCATAATATCTCTTCTCGTGCCTCTCTCTTTTGACTAGATAATCCATGATCTCAACCTCCCTCTCAATGAGGTCAGAGGAGAAGATACCTTGAATTCCTTTCTGTTGTATCGCCTCCATTTCTTTTTCTAATTTTTTCTTTTCTTCCAAAATATTATTGAATAATTCTTTATTCCACTTCCTGAGGCACACACAAACATGCTTTAGTCACTGTTGGAATTGGTACATTTTCGATCCATGGAGGTCTTTCAGTTCTCTCCACCAGAGGTCTAGGTTAGTAAGGAAGTCTGGGTGGTCAATCCAAAATTTGTCACACTTGAAAGGAGAGGGTCCTTGCTTCTAGACCTATGACCACTCCAAAGCTATGGGAGAGTGATCTATTCCTTGTAAGGGGAGAACCCCTGTGGACAAGCCCTGGTTAATTTGGAAGGCTTTCTCTGAGAGAAAGAATCTATCCAGATGGATTGCTATCCTGTTCTCTTTTTCTCTCTTACTGTTCCAACTGAAGAGTCCATTTCTAGTTGGAATGTCTACTAGGATGAGTTTTTCTATGATCTTGAAAAAAGTATTACACTCTTGGTCAATCCTATGAATGCCTCCTTGTTTCTCCAAGGGAGTTGTGATCATGTTGAAGTCCCCTCCTAGGATCCATATTTGGTAAATAAAAGAAGCTCCTTGTAGCTGTATTTCATCCGAGAAATTCCTTTTTAGGCTAATTTTAGTGGGGCCATAGGAATTCGTGATGTAACCCCCTTCCTCTGTACCTTTTGTTTTGAATTTTAGAGTGAAAATACTAGAGCTAGAAGATACATTGTCCCTATCTATTGTTTTTGGATCCCAAAGGGTTGTGAATCCTCCAGAAGCACCTTCAATTGCTATCCAACTAACTTCACACTTGGGCCATATTCTTTGTGTTGTTCACCTGATATTACCTTCATCACACTTTGTTTATTGAAGGAGGACTATGTCCTCTTTCATCATGGGGATTTTTTTCTTCATCATCTATTGTTTGGAAGGGCTATTCATACCTCTAATATTCCAGGATGTGATTTTCATTATCAACATTTAGGTTGGGGAGGGAAATGGTTTTCTAGGAGACATACCACTTGTCATGAGTCGACCATCGATTCTCTTGTTTCTTCTATATTTTGGTGGTAATTTTTTTGTCCTCTTCTTCTTTCCTCTCCTGAGGGTTTCGTTGGGGCTTGAAGGGGGTTGGTATTAATACCCATACTTCCTGAGGATGAATATCATGTCCCTGGGTTGGATTCTTTTCCCTTACCTTTCTCTAGGTCTTTTTGTAACCATTTGAGTTGGACTATGGTTAGGATATTAATTGTCGAAGTTCCATGAATCTCCCTCATAGTCGGTAAATCTATTTCAATCTCTTCTAATTCCATATCATGTGTTGTATATGGTTCCGATTCCTCTTCATAGTCTGAGGCTGAATCTTGGTTTTATTTCATTGTAACTTCTATACCCTCAAATCCTTTCTCTTCTTTCTCGATTTTGCACCTTTTAGGTACTTCTACCTTGGTTTCCATGGCTTCCTTAGTTTCTGTCTTCATTTCCATTGGTTTTTCCTTGTCTTTGGTTTCAATGGATTCTCCTTCTAGGACATTGAAGCTATTTCCTGAGCTTTTGTTCTGAGTAACTAATGGATTTTTAGGATGTCGTCTCCTTGCCTTCCTTTTTCTTGGAATCTTTGCAAAACCCTCTAGATTTATTTCTTACTTGCCTGTAGTCCCTTGAGGAGAGGCGTTTAGGGGACAATCTCTAAAGATATGGCCATGCATATGGAATTTCTTGCATTGAAAAGGAATATGCTTGTAGTTGAGAGGTTGAGTCCATTCTTCATCCTGGTAGGAGACTACTATATAGTCTGGGAGAGAACCAACTACATTCATGTAAACACATATTCTATCATAAGAGATATACCTAGCCTTCATTTTCACCTTCGATATATTGACAAAGGATCCTAACATATTTATGATGTCATCGAGGGTCTCAGGTTCCAAGAATTCTCTTGGTAAGGAGTACATCTTGATCCAGACTGGAGCCTTTGTGAAGTTTTTTCTCTCCGATGCAAACCTTTTTATCCATAATCTCATGTGGAGGCTTGCAAAGTTAAATAAATAGGGGCATGATCCGAAATCAGATCCAGGAGCCTATCAGGGCATGAAAAATGCTAAAAAATGAAAGTGCTCATGCGAATAAAATTCAACCATAGTCATTCGAAAAATCCTGACGGATCAGGGCATTCCTCAAAAACCTTGTCTCTCTCACCCTATTTCGAGAAGATTGTTGTAAATAATCCATTTGATCCTAATTCAAGGTTGATTCTCCCCTTTACCTTCAATCTTTCCTTTATCCATAGATGGAGGGATTTTTCTGAGGGCCAAATGCCCATAAATTTCCCAATTAGGGAATTATCTCTCATCCATTGGATGTAATTTCCTATCTCATTTGAGGTCACCTCGTACTTGGGATTTTTTATAGTCATAGGTAAGCAACCGTTATGAAGCCTTTTTTTTCTATTTGTTAGGTTTGGTCCTTTCTCCTCCTTTCCCTAAGTTGACATGTTTGTCTCCTTTTGACAGGTTTTGGTCTGCTCATTGCAGACTCCCCCATTCTCAACATCCTCGCCCTTTTTTTTCGGGGCTACTTTTGACTACATCTTTGAAAGACTTTCGGTTTTCCTCTACCAACCCTTCTCCGGAGGCCTTTCCTTTCCTAGGGTATGACATCGCGGGAGACAATACCTCCTTGCACATAGTACACTCTTCCCTTTCCCCATCTAGGGGGCTACAAAGCTCCTACTTCCCCTACTAATGCACAAAAAACCCTAGAATCCCCATCAAAATTATGGTCCCCAACATCATCTCTGAATTTTTCCCATGTAGTATTAATATTATTTGTTAGAAGTATTATATTTATTTGAAGTTGATATGTAAGAATTACCCATATGAAAAATGTGATAACATGTATATCATACTATGATCTACACAATTAACTTTTTATCTCTATTATTTTTAATTATTGATGTATTGGATCTACATTGATACTAGGAATTTATATGTTAGTACAAATTTGTCAAATATTCACAATGTAAAACCTCATAAGTACACTTATGTAAAATCTCTCTCTCTCTCTCTCTCTACACACACAGACACACATATTATTTAGATATGAGTTTACACACACCCATATCTAAAGAAGATATTAAAATGAGCATTGTAATTTCGAATATTTAACATAACTATTTTTTTTTTTTTTGTATAAAAATCCTACTATTTCATTATATTAGGTATAGAGAAAAATTACAATAGTGTCTTTTAGGGGTTTATCTCAAGGGAATCTAGAACCCCTACTAGTAGAAAATAAAATGTATATGTGTCCATAACAACCTTATCAAATTCTTGAGACAAATAGTTGTAAAAATTTACCATAAACTTGATCAATTTCCTATTATTGACCATGCTATCATAAACACTAAAAGAGAATAGAAAAACTAGGCATCAACCTTGAGGAGTTGGAGGCCTATCCTCCATAAATACGTCCACCAACAGATTAATCTCCATGTCATTTTTCTGTGAAGTTCCGGATGGATGGGGGTCTTCATCCAAGACAATGGGATTTTCTTGAGTGCTCATTGAACTAGAGGATCTATCCTACTACCTGGAAGTGTCTACTTTCTCTTCAACCCGTGAGACTCATATTCCAATTTCAAAGACCACTTTGCACATAACTTCAAAATTTCCCTCAAAAATACTAATTTTGTGGAGGATATCTTGTTGTTCCTCCCTTTAATTCTCTAGGGCTTGGTGTAATTAGAGTTTTGACTAGCCAATAGGTATGTATCAACTTAAAAAATTTGGTGGTTCTAGTTCTTCAGTAAACTAGGTATTTAACCTATCCCCTAACTTCTTACATAATTTTTTATTCAAAAAAGGGTTTGATTTTTGGCCCTGACAACCCTCTTCATCTCCTCAACTTCTTGCTTAACTGCTGCTGAGACTTTTCCTTTGAAGAGTTTCTCAAATTCTCAGGATTCTCTAACTAGTTTGGAGGAAAGAAGTGGATCCCTCGCGATTGAAGCCCACAAAAATATAATGCATGAAATTTTTTATGCTCATCCCCATCCTTACCAAAGATAAAAACCATCATGTTTACAGGAAAAACCCTCCCAAGGTAGCGCACATAAGATAGAGAAAAAATTATGAAATAGAGGAAGGTAGCGCACATAAGATAGAGAAAAAATTATGAAATAGAGGACACGAGTAGCAAGGCAAGAGAGCTAGAAGAAGGTGGGTAATTCCTTGGCGTACCCCCCAAAACTCACCAACAAATTTAAACCCGAGTCCGATGGAGGGCCAACTCTCCCCTTCCAAACCAAAAGAACACCCCATAATGAAAACCACAAGAAACAAGAATTAAGTATTAGATTACCCAAAAAAAAGTGTTGAAGTTGCCATGTCCTCATCCAACACTAGTTTATCCACTCAACCATAAGAAAACTAGGCTAGACGGATGCTTCATATGGGTTATCATAAGCAAGAAATCTCCACCAGGGTATTTTTAAGGG
This sequence comes from Picea abies, assembly GCA_900067695.1. Classification (NCBI taxonomy): domain Eukaryota; kingdom Viridiplantae; phylum Streptophyta; class Pinopsida; order Pinales; family Pinaceae; genus Picea; species Picea abies. The sequence continues at coordinate 6,277 of CBVK0101849976.1, read as the reverse complement.
GTAAATTTTCGCCAATTAGCTATTTTTTGGGTTTTTTTTTTCAAAATATGAATTTGCAAATTGGCCAATTTCACTTTAAATTTTTGCCTATTTTATACATAAAATTTGATTATATTGATAATATTTTCCAAATTTTATAAATTATAATAGTAAATTGTATTTTTTCATTGAATATTCACTTATATATATAGATTTATAATTTTTTTAATTTGAAATAACCACCTAGAATATTATACAAAGGTATAATATTTGAATCCTTAAAAAATACCTCAACACCCAATAAAAATCATCATCATACTTCAAATTGGTAGGCTCCTCCTTCTCCAACTATCATCCTTCCCCATACCTCGCCTCCTCAAGAAGCCTAGGACAATCATATTTCATTTTTATGAGCTTGTTTTGCAATTTCTTTTGTAAATGTATGGAATTAATATGAAATACAATTTTGTTTTGGTCTAATTACTTGGTCATATTTTCTATAAAATTTAAACATAAATATTATTTATAAAAACTTAAGGTCTTTATAAATTTTATTAACTTTGTTATTTAATCATAAATATATTTTACAAATCCCTCAAGGTGTAGAATAGTAGGTGATGGAGTGTATTGTTAAGGAACTCTGTTATGTGAAGTCACTTGTTCGAAAACCTCAACTTAGCTTGTGTGCCACATGAGGATATGAGTTAGCATGCTTGTAGGTTATAGTGGTAGCACTCAGATAACATGACCTCATGTCATGTGAGTACGTGCCCAATTAGTTGTTGATCCTTCAAGTAAAAAAAAACAAAAATAAATGTATTTTACAAAACCTATAAACTATTCATTGATTAATTAAGGTTTTTTTTTTTTAAATAACAACCTATATTTAATAATATTGATACAAATTATAATTTTGTTTTGGATTAATTATTTGGTCACATTTTCCATAAAATTTAAACATAAATTCCATTTATAAAAATCCATTTTTTTTACAAATTTTATAATTTTTAAAATTTGAATATATATCTTGAAAATCCAAGGGTTGTCTAATTATTTGATGAAATTTTTATTAAAATTTGAAAATAAATCTTATTTGTAAAATTTAAAAGTATTTATAAGTTTATTAGAATATACATTTTGAGAATCCAAAATCTTTACCAATTTTATAAATTATTGTTTTAAATATTAATAATAAAAGTTTGTAAAAATTAACAAGGGTTGCACAGTAGCTCAGTCCGTGTCGAGTGGAAAATATATTCTTTACAATGGGAAATATATACTGAACAATGAGATTTAATATAACTAAATGCATAGATAATGAATAGTCTTTGTCAAAAGATAATTCATGTAATAATGAAAACTAACATTATTGTTTATGCAAAGAGGACAATGATAAGAATAAAGTAAAAACAATTAGCATAAAAATTTGTAAAAACAAACAAAAAAACAAATTGGTCAATGTGGAGTAAAACTTAGTAAATAATTGAAATGTTCAATGGGGAGGTTAGCATATGTGAGAAGCAATGTAAAGTGTTTGGAGTAAAAACATTTAGCATAAAACTTTGTAAAAAGAAGCAAAAAGGTAAAGTGTTCAATGTGGAGTAAAACTTAGTAAATAAGTGAAGTGTTCAATCAGGAGGTTAGCATATGCTATAAGCAATGTAAATGAGTGAAGTGTTTAATGACAAGTTAGCATATGGGAGAAGCCATGTAAAATGTTTGGAGGTTAGGATGGATGAGAATTAATGCAAAGTCTCCACACACATAGCTTTTGCACCTCCACACATAGATATCCATGCACAACTAACACTTAATCTAATAGCTATTAATGTTATCAATAAAAAAATATTGTTATGCATATGCATATTCTTGACAAAATGTTTTTTAAGTAAATACATATATATCTTATGCACCTCCACACATGTATATCCCCGCACAACTAACATTTAACAAATTAAATACATATTTAGCACATACATATAATTCACACCCATATAGCTTCTGCACTTCCGCATAGGTATATCTCAACACAGATAACACTTGGTCTAATAGTTATTAATGTTATCAATAATACAAATTAAATACATATTTAGCATAGACATATAATTCACACACATATAGCTTATGCACCTCCGCATAGGTATATCTCAGCACAGATAACACTTAGTCTAATAGTTATCAATGTTATCAATAATAGCCCATAGGGGTGTACACCGATTGGCAAGTGTCGTGTAAATGAAAATAAATATGCAAAAAGGAGGTCTCAAGTTCAATTCTCACCCCGATTTACTTGTGCCCCATGCTTGTGGGTTGTGTGGACTCACCTATATGTTATAATACAAGTTTTTCACAGGCACAGACATAACGTCCACACACATATAACTTCCACATCTCTGCACAGGCAAAACACTTGGTAAATAAAATACATAAAAATGATGTAAAACCATTTTTAATTTTTTTTAATATAGTACTATACAAATAATTAAAAGATTAATAATTATTTGTTAATTTAATATAAGTTAATTATTAATTTAATAAAAGTTAATTATGCATCTTCAACACACACATATAGCTTCCGCACCTCTACACATGTATATCCCCGCACAATGAACATTTAGTTGAATAGTTATCAATGTTATTAATAACAAAATATTGTTATGCATATGCATATGCTTAACAAAATGCTTTTTACGTATATAATATTGTTATGCATATGCATATGCTTAACAAAATGCTTTTTACGTATATACATATATTAAAAACAAAAGCTAATTATTAATTTAATAAAAGTTAATTATACATCTTTAGCACAAACATATAACCAACACAAATGTAGCTTCCACACATTTGCACATGTATATCCCTGTACAACGAACACTTAGTAAATAAAATGCATCTTCAACATAGACATTTAGTCCTCACAGATATAGCTTCTGCACCTCCGCACGGGTATATCCCTGCAAATACATCTTTAGCACACACATATAATCTGCACACATATAGCTTCTGCACCTCCACATAGGTATATCCTCACACAAAGAACACTTAGTAAATAAAATACATAAAAAAACGATGTAGTTATTTTTGTAAGTGATTGAAATGGGGGTAAATGATTTAAATTATGACTAAATTTTATAACATAGTATTTGATAGAATATTGTTATGCATATGCATATGCTTAACAAAATTATTTTTATGGTATAAATGTATATTGAAGATAAAAGTTAATTATTAATTTAATAAAAATCAGTTATACATCTTTGACATAAACATATAGTCTGCACATATATAGATTCTGCACCTCTGCACAGGTATATCCCCACACAAAAAACACTTAGTAAATAAATTTTTCAGTAAATAAAAAACATCTTCAACACATACATATAGTCTACACACATATAGCTTCCACACCTCCACACATGCATATCCCCGCACAATGAACACTTAGTGTATTAGTTATCAATGTTATCAATAATAAAATATTGTTATGCATATGCATATGCTTAACAAAATGATTTTTATGTATATTAAAATAAAAGTTAATTATACATCTTTAGCACAAACATATAGTCTACATAGATATAGCTTCCCCATCTTCACACATGTATATCCCCGCACAACGAACACTTAGTAAATAAAAACATCTTCAACATATACATATAGTCCGCACACATATATCTTTCACACCTCCACACAAGAAAATCCCCGCACAACAAACACTTAGTGTAATAGTTATCAATGTTATCAATATTAGAATAACATTATGAATATGCATATGCTTAACAAAATTATTTTTACTTATATTGAAAATAAAAATTAATTATTAATTGTCCAAATGGGTTGGATCCAATGGTGGAAAGAGAGGAGTTTTTTACCCTTGGGAAAGGTTCAATTCCTGTGAGATATTTACCTGGAGCCATGGGGGCACCTTGAGGTAGTGGTTGAACATGTGGTTTCACACAAATATACTATATTAAATGGTATCGTGACTTATGCACACATAAGTGGATGAAATCCCACCCCCATGTCCTTCAAATTTAATGAGATATATGAGCCGGACTAGAGGAGATGAAGGCGCTCTGTGGAAACCCTAGCCATGGTCAATTTTAGTTTTCTTTTCTGTCAATTTTTTTCTTAGATCTGCAATTTTCCCTAGGCTCTAGGGGCGGTGGCAGTTTTTTCACGTGGCAGCTAGTGGACGATGCAACCGTTTTCTTTTCCTCTCTATGCAATTCTCTCTCTAGCTCTGATGGTCAGGGATCATGGACGATTTGGTCGATTATGAGTATGATTAGTTGGATGGACAACTCATTTGGAATTTTCCAGTTGGATTTCTCTCTGACAATGGATTGTCTTTTTAGTCACCTCTTTTCATAGGATTGAGGGAAGCCATCTCACCAGACCCAGCTCATAAGTCTCTCTTGGGTCCACAACTATTTGATTTGGGTGGAGATCTAGGTTCTTCAGATGTTGACCCTATGATTTGTGGGGGTTTTCCCCAAATACTTTGGAGGTTCCCTCAGATTCTTGGAGCTATGTTCCTTCTCCTGTCACCCAGGATCATTTTTGTGTTTTTTATCTAGGGTACGATGTGAACCAGTCTATTCATGCTCTGGGTCACTTTCCTTACCCTCGTTATCTAGAAAATCTTGGGGCTTTTATGTCTCTTTCGATCCTGGTAAGTCCCTTACCTGGCCATTTCCCACTTTTTTTTTCCCCTCCCCTTCGGAGCTGGGTCTTCCCTCCTCTTTACACCTGGATGATTTTTTGGCCCTTCCTTCTTCCCCCCTTTTTCTCTTCTCCTCTCCAATCCAAAAGGTTTAACCCTAGTCGTTTTGAGTTGGAGGTTTTTTATGGAGATCCCTTGGCCCTGAAGTGAAAGAAAGAATGACCAAGCATTTCTTTGGTTCCTCAACCACACTCTTTAGCGCTCAGAGATCACATCATGATTCTAGAGGTCCTTGATATTGTAGAGAAGGCAGTGGTGGGTCATGAAAATTATCGACATATTATCCTAGAGCTTTTAACAGATTGGGTCTCCTTATCATGGAAGGACTTGGGGATTAAATTACCGTCTGTTAATACTCTAACAAAAGGATGGTTTATGTTCACATTTCAATCATCCCTATATGTGAGAAGGATCTTAGGTGAACCTTGGTTTTTGGATTCGACTCCAGTTCTTCTGAAAAGGTGGATCCCTTTCTTTGATGCAAATCGTGAGTGGATCGACAAACTACCAATTTGGGTGAGGCTACCAGGTTTTCTGCTAGAATGTTGGATATGGAAATGTTTTGAGAAAATTGGAAATACCCTTGGTACCTTCATGAACACGGATATGTACTTTTATTCATCCATAAAAATGTCGGTGGCTCAGATCTTAGATTCCCTAAATATCAAAAAGGGCCTCTTAGATACACTAGATCTCACTCGTTATGGTTTAGTATTCAGGAAGCCTCTCGATTATGAGGGCATTCCTTTCAAATTCCATAGATTTCATAAGCATGGGCATAGGGCTACAAATTTCTCACTTCCATTGAAACAAATATCCTCTCAAGGGAAATGTTCATGGAAAAGGTCCTCCCTTTCTTTTCTCTCTAGTCGGGGTGTGGTGTCGCCTCCACTTCAGTCACAGGTCATGTTTCAGGATTGGAGAGAGGTGTCTGCAAAAAATTATGTGGAATTTTCCCACCAGGGGAAAAGGGACACCACTTCTTTTGTGTCAAAGGATGAGGGAAAGCGACAAGTGCGGTAATTGCTCCCTACAAATCTTGAGCTCCAGCTCAAAAAGGGTGTAGATGCTCATTTGGGCATGCCCCCACTCTCTTGTTTCTCTGTAAATTTTAACTTTTTACAATATTTCTCCCATAATTTTGTGGATTTAATAAGTTAACAAAATTCCCCTCCCTCCTCTATGCTTTGGAAAACCCCATGCCTTTTTTCCCAAGCCCTCTTCTTTCTAGTCTTTCCTTTTCCCATTTTTTGTCTCCCCCTCAACCTCTGCCTCTTTCCCAAAGTAAAGACTCCTCTTTTCTTTCAGATGAAGAATCCATTTTCTACAACTTGAGGTTTCGTTCAATCCCTATTTAAGTCGTCTGAACCCTCCTCCGTCGGGTCTGGGGATAAACCCCTCACTGGGTTCTACTCAAAAAGGGAGGGGAAGAAAATATTTCTTATCAAAATATCAATCACGAGCAACCATTGATGTGGTAGTTGGTCGAAAACTCTCTATCACTAGGGAACTTAAAGAAATTCCATGTAATGATCCCAAGCCAAATTCTTTCTTGGAATCACTAACTAC
>CBVK0101849953.1:0-11293 GCA_900067695.1 Picea abies | reverse complement strand
TGTTAACAAAGGGCCTCACATCGCCAGTAAGAGGCGGTAGTTGAGCGTATTGAGAGTATTGATGACATGATAAGTCCTACTATGGATGGATGGTGGTGTCACATCCCCTCGCATATCCATTGATTCAAAAATTAATGCCTTGAATTGACATCGCTCTGAGGAGAGCCAACCATTTTTAATAGATTGCATAATCAACCTAAGAGAGATAAGTTTGAGAATACTCCTTATTAACACAAATTTTTCCTTGTGTTATTTTCTTCGCTGCTTTAGCCAATGTATCTTTCTTCCCATTTTTCCTTCTTAGAATGTGAAAATAACTCATAGACTTGAATTGGTTTTCCATGTCCCTAATGCGTTGGTAAATTTGCATAAGACTTGGTAGAGCATTTTTACTCAATTTCCTTAACCCCTTCATAATTAGATCAAAATCGCCAAGGATAATAACTCGAGCCATATTGTTAGCTGGGATGAGGTACGAACCCATGTGGACTTCCATAACCTCTGTCTAATTGTTGGTATTTTTGTCGAGCCCCCAAGAGTACTCATAGATATGATTTCCATCATAGTCATAGATGACTCCCCTCGCACCTACCGCTCCTGGATTTCCTTCTGATGCCCCATAAAAAAATAAGATTATTGATGCTTATTGTTGCTTCCATTGATTGGATTCCTAATTAGAGAATCTAAGGTGCCAAAATAAATTGGGGGTCTTAGGAGGTAGAAGGGAGGGGGGATGGAAGAAACGAGCACTAAGAATACTTTTAACCCATTATCCTATAAATTTTTTTATGAAATTAAACTGCAAGCCATTGAGAGAGAGAGTCCTAGTTGGAAGTAGAAGTTTGTTATGAAATATTTCTTTGTTTCTCGCTAACCAGAGCTCCCAACAGATAAATTTAGGAACCATTTTCTACAAGTTTGCAAAGAGAGTTTTTTTTTTTAAGCTCCCATCATACTTGCATTTCCAACAAATGAACATATCATGCCAAGTTGATGGGGGATCATACTGAGGGAGGATTGGTGCATATACACATTCCTAAACAAATTTCGAATAGGGGCATTCAAAAAAGAGGTGTTGTGAGGATTCAACTACCGATTTGCATAATGCACACCAAGAGGGGCGAGCTATTCCATGCTTATGAAAATTCTCAATAGTAATAATATTACCATGGGATAGAACCCAACAAAAGGCATTAATTTTTAGGAGGGATGGATCCTTCCAAATGAATGAACAAAGTTTGGAGCTAGGAGGTCCTGGAATTTCCACCACCAGCTATTGATATCCTTGCTTTAATAAGTAAGCAAAACTACCCCAACAATGCATTCCTTTCATATGAGATTCTATTAGAGGACATCCCACAAGAATATTATACAGTTTATGAACCAAGGGAGCAAGATTTTCTGGGGGGGAGATATTTTTCCATCTAGTCCATCGCCCATTTTTTTGCCCATAGAGAAAAATCAGCTAGCTTGACAAGGACAGAATTGAGACACCATGGTTGAAGAGGTTCCAATTCCACTATTTGTCCCAGGGATGCTCTTCCCATTATGCTATCATTCCATAGATTAATGGATTCACCATTCCCCAGAGCCCAGGAAAGCCGAGATTGGATTACCAGAGAAACAAATTTGAAGAGTTTCCAAATTGGAGAGCCTTTTGATTGAGGGAGAGGAGCATAAAGACACCGAAACTGAGGGGATGCTAGATATTTTGAGATGGGAACTTCTTTCCACCAGTCCAATGATCCAAAAACCATGTGCCAAACCAACTTAGCTCCTAAAGTTTCATTCACAAGGGATGGATTCCTGATTGCTAGCTCCCCTTTCTCAATGGGCTGGCAAACTATTCCAATTGATTAGATGAAACTTCTTTTTGTTTGATTTCCCTCCTTCCCAAAGAAAGCTTCTTAAAATTTTGGATATTTTGTCTAGAATACCTTTGGGTGTTGGGAGGCTTACACCTTGAAAGATAGTTAGAGCTGAAAGGACTAATTTAAGGAGGACAATTTTACCTGTTGGGTTTAACTACCATGCTCCCCAACTCTGGATTTGAGTTGATAGCTTGATGAGGATCTCTTGCCAAACCTAAGAGTTGGAGGATTTAAGAAAACTAGCATGCCCATATATTTGAAAAAGGTCCAATTGCTAACCATTGAAAACCCAAATATTCTAGAGATGGAAGCTTGCAAATATCCAATAATTTTCCAACCAAATATTTTTCTCTTGCTACTATTGATTTTTCCTCCCGAAGTTGTTAAAAAGTCATCCAAAATCCTTTTAAATATCTTGGCAATGATTGTTGAGGCCGCGCCTAAAAGGAGGGTATCATCAATGAATTGAGTGGTTGATGTCCTTTACTTCATGAGCTATTTTGATGCATGGAATACGCCCCAGTTTGGGTTCAACTTTGAGCTTCCTATTGAGATAATCAACCATTATGATTTAGAGGGAGGGTGAAAGAGGAAAACCTTGCCGAAGACCTTTGTTGGATTTAAAAAACTTGGTGGGATTGCTACTTAACATTGGAGCAATCCAAGGGGAGCCAATACAAGCTCGAATCCAGTCTATAAACGCCTCTAAGAATCTATATTTTCTAAGAATAGAGAACAAGAAGGAGTGCTTGACACAATCAAAGGCATTTTCCATATCCAATTTTATCACCATGCCATTCTCTTTGTTGGCCCTGCTTGTATGGATAGTTTCTTTTACCAAGATTATATTATTTGTGATTTGTTTGTTCTCCATAAATCCCCCTTGATTTTTTGACACTAACTTCTGAAGAAGAGGATTGATTCTATTGGCTATAATTTTAGTCAAGATTTTGTAAGATGTGTTGCAAAGGGAGATGGGTCTGAATCTTGAGAAGTTGGAGGGGTTGCTTTCTTTAGGGATAAGGGATAAGAAAGTGGAATTAGTGGCTCCTCCCACTTTATTTTTTTTCAAAGTGTAGTTAAGCATTATCTTTAGATCACATTTGATAGTTTCCCAAAAATGATTGAAAAAATGAGTAGAGAAACCATCAGGGCCCGAAGCTTTATCCTAATCTAATCCCCAAAGATCTTGAGCTATTTATTCCTCCCCAATTTTTTTGTAAGAGAATTATTGTCCTTTGTTGATATACAACAAGGAATGTGCTTGAAAAAAGTCTGTTCACAATCTTCTTTTACCTCTATAAAAGGTTGGGTGTACATTTTCTCATAATGTTGTGATGCAACCTCCTTTATTTGTTCAAATATTTCTAATGTTTTCCCAAACTCAGACTGAATTTTGGTGAAAGTGTTTTTTTTTTTTATTTCTTTGAAGGGATTGCTTGTGTTGGGTTGTTATATTCTTTGCAATGAAATTCGAGGTGGATCGACTGACAATCAAAGTCAAGGTGGATCAACAACAAGTCGAAGGTCGAGGTGATTCGACTGGGTAAAGTTGAAGTCGAAGGCCGAGGTGGTTCGACTGGGTAAAGTTGAAGTCGAAGGTCCAGGTGGTTTGACATGGTAAAGACATCGAAAACAATTAGAAGAGGTTAACCGATAAGACGTCGATAGGTGGATGTGTGGAAACCGAATGAAGACTGAATGAAGGATGACTCGTAGTCGATGGGTAATCCGACTTGGTAGTCGATTGTAACAAAATCCTGAGATTCGTGGGATTTGTAGCCAATGATTTGGGTGGATTTGTAACCATTTTTGGGCACCTTTTCTTTATGGTTTTGCCTACTGTAAATCCTATAAATAATGTGTTTTGTAATGTTGTAAAATATTATTAATGAATCTTTAGATGATGAATGGATAATCGCCAAGAGTCTATAATCATAGAGGTGTTGGTCATTCAGTTGTAAGTCGAATTGGCTACAGGGTTGTTCTTGTGTAAATAAGAGGGTATAATGTCGATTATGTCTTAGGTGTGGACCAAGGTTAGACATGTAACCTTTTACTCTAAATGAATAAGACAACAAGAGATAAGAATGTTGGTTTTCGCGATTTGGGTTTCTAGGGTAAAACCTCTTTATACTGTGTGTTTCTTGTGTAATTTACTTTCTTGATTAAATATTTATTCCTCTCTTCTGCTAGGTTTAGCGTGGAAGTGTGTCTCATTTTCTAACATGTGGTATCAGAGCTTGGTTTAACAACCTTGGATCTAAGCTAAACCCTAGGTTCAAGAAGAGTCATAAGTCTGAAATCTTTAAAGATTGTGCTAAAGAATTGTGTTAAAGAATGGCAAGCAGCTCGAGAATAGAGATCGAAAAATTCAATGGCTAGAATTTTGAGCTTTGGAAGCTTAAAATTGAAGATCTCCTTGTAGATTGAGAGCACTAGACAATGGTCTGTCCATGTACCATGTTGATAGGAATGTTGACAGAAGAATGGGATAAACTTAAGAGAAGAGCAAGGAGTATGATTCGACTTTGTCTTGCACATTCATTGTTTTTGAATGTCTCAGGTGAAGACTTGACCAAGAAACAATGGGACAAGTTGGGGAGCTTGTACCAGTCGAAATCCTTGGTAAATAAGTTGTTTCTCAGAAATAAACTGCATCTGTTGAGGATGAGTGAGGGAAGTTTGGTGAATGAGCATTTAAATGCGTTTAATACCATTATAAGCCAATTATCTTCTATGGATATTAAAATCACCAAGGAGGAGAAATGTATTATCCTATTATGTTCTTTGCCAAACTCTTGGGATAACTTAATCATGGCTATAGGGAGTAACACAACCACAATAGTACTAGAAGACATGGTTGCATCTCTACCGTCAGAATAAATGAGAAGGAAGAACATGGAAGGATCGACCAAAGATGATTTAGTGGTGAGAGGTCGACAGGTCGACAAAGATAAAGTAAATTTCTTCGGTAGAAAGTCTAAGTCGAAGGGTAGTTCTAAATCCCCTGTTCAGTCGACGAGAATATGATGGAAATGAGGTAAAGTTGGGCATTACAAAAATGATTTCAATTTGAAGGCAATGGAATTCAATACTAGATCTGACGAGAAGCACTCGACTGAGAGAAAGACGACTCCAGAAAAGGGAGGCGATGTGTACCTGGTGTTGACGAGTACACAATCGAATCAATATGTTTGGTTGATCGACTCGGGAACATCCTATCATATGAAACCACCTAGAGAATGGTTTTTATAATATGAACAATATGAAGGAGGAAACATATTATTGGGGGATGAATCGACAACCAAAATTGTCGGATGAGGAAGAGTTTGACTAATCCTATAGAATGGGAGGACTAGAACCCTTCCAGGAGTGCTACACATTTAGGGTTTGGAAAGAAACATGACATCTGTGAACAAGATGAGTGCTGCAAGGGTGCACATTATATTTCATAAGGATTCATGCAAGATGGTCAGAGGTGTGATGGTCTTAATGAAAGGAGTTCATATTGAAACCCTATACAAGTTACTAGGGAGTGTCGACTCGACTGGATGCAACAACATCATTGTTCCTGAAGTCGACTCAAATTCGAATCAGATTGACTTGAATCAACCTAATTCGATTCAAACCGACTCGACAAGTCATCATAAAGTCAACCTGGCCATGCTATGGCATGAGAGGATGGAACACATCGACGAAAAAGGACTTCAAGCTATGCATAAAAAATGTATGGTCGAAGAATTTCCTGAATGTAATTTAGAAGTCGACTTTTGTGAACATTGTATATATGGTAAAAAAACATGGGTGAGGTTCCCATATGGAGCGACATGGGAAAATGGGATTCTAGAGCTGGTTCATAGTGATGTGTTTGTTCGTATTACAATTCCTTCACTTGGTGGATCTGTGTATTATGTCTCCTTCATAGATGATTTTTCCAGGAAGACATGGATATATTTCCTGATGAAGAAATCATAGGTTTTCAAGAAATTCAAAGAGTTTAAATCTATTGTAGAAAACTAGACAGATAATAAGATTAAAGTGTTGAGGATAGACGGCGATAGTGAATTTCGTGGAAATATTTTGATTAGTTCTGCAAGCTTTGTGACATAGCATGCCAAAATACCACACTTTATACCCCACAACAATTTTTTTTTTGAGAGAATGAAGAAAACATTGATGGACAAGGCAAGGAGCATGCTCAATGGTGTTGGGATCGCACAAGAATTATGGGCGGAGGCAATCGACACTGCAAAATATCTGTTGAATATGTCTTCTTCATCGGTGCTAGTCGACATGACTCCACATGAGTTATGGTAAGTTAAGAAGCCTTTGGTTTCACATCTCAAAGTATTTGGATGTGATGCATTTGTGCATGTTCCCAAGAAAAAGAGGAGTGAGATGGACAAGAAGGAATTCAAGTGTATTTTCATTGGATACAAAGAAGGAATGAGAGGGTATAAGATCTGGGATCCTGCATAAAGGAAAATAGTGTACAGTCAAGATGTGGTATTTAGAGAAGTTGGAGGTAAGTCTGAGACTGAGAAAATTTTTCAGACCAAGAATAATCCTAAGACAATGCGGTTTGAACTGAGGAACAAAGAAGATGATTTAGATGAGTCGAATGAATCAGAAGAAGAGGTGGAACAACCGAAACCGATTGTAAGGAGGTCATAAAAAGTAATATAACCAGTCGAAAGGTATAGTCCACCCAACTTCCATTTCATATTCGTGTTAACTACCATCGACGATGAGCCTAAGTCAGTCAGGGAGGCAGTCGACTCGATAAAGGAAAAAATATGGAAGGATGCCATGGTAGAAGAGATGGAATCCTTGCACAAGAATGAGACATGGCACTTAGTCAAGTTACCTAGTGGAAGAAAAACTGTTAGTATAAAATGTATATTCAAGAAGAATATGAATGCAATAGGTCAAGTCAAGAAATTCAAATCTTGACTAGTAGCGAAAGGATATTCCCAAGTCGAAGGAGTCAACTTCGGTGAGATTTGTTCCCCTGTTGAAAAATTAAATTTCATTAGAGTACTGATGTATCTGGTTGCAACATTCAATCTAGAAATATAACAGATGGATGTGAAGACAATGTTCCTACATGGGGACCTGGAAGAAGAAATCTAGTTATTTTTGTGGCACAAAAGATTATGCTATATGATACCAAGGAAAACCTGGAGGTGATAGTGAATTAAATGTACATGGCTTTGTTGATGTCGACTAGGCTAGAGATCTGGATCAACGGAGGTTGACCAATGGATATGTGTTCAAAATGTTCGGTGGAGCAATCAATTGGATGAGTAAGCGAAATACAGTCATAGCCTTGTCAACAATAGAAGTTGAATACGTGGTAGCCACTCATGGAAGCAAATAAGTAGTATGGTTGAAAAGGTTTTGTTCAAGAATCAGGTTGAGTAGAGAGCTATGAAGATAAGTTGCGACAATCAAAGCACAATATTTATGGCAACAAACCCTACTTATCATTCTAAGACTAAGCACATTGATGTACAATACCATATTGTGAGAGACATGGTGGAAAACAACAAGGTGTTGCTGGAGAAAGTAGACACATTGGAAAACATAGCAGACTCTTTGACCAAGTTTGTGAGTGTTGTGAATTTCTCTTGGTGCAGAGAGGTAATGGGAATTGTTGCCCTGGGTCTGTGAATGAGAGTTTAGAGGTCTCCTAGTTTCAACAAAGAAGACAACAAGTGGGAGAATTTTGGGTTGTTATATTCTTTGTAGTGAAAGACGAGGTGGATCGACATCAAGTCGAAGGTTGAGGTGAGTCGACCAGGTAAAGTCAAAGTCGAAGGTCGAGTTGGTTCGACCAGGTAAATTCAAAGGTCGAGGTGGTTCGACATGGTAAAGACATCAACAAAAAGTCAAAGAGGTCGACATGAGGACATGCGGAAACCAACTGAAGATCGAACGAAGGCTGATTGGTAGTCAATAGGTAATCTGAGTTGGTAGCCGACTGTAACAGAATCCCTAGATTCGTTGGATTTGTAGTAAATGATCTGCGTGGATCTGTAACCATTTTTGGGCACCTTTTCTTTATGGTTTTTCCTACAATAAATCCTATAAGAAAGGTGTGTTGTAATGTTGTAAAAGTTGATTAATGAATCTTTAGATGATGAACTGCTAATCGCAAAGAGTCTTTAATCGTAGAGGTTGTTGGTCATGTAGATGTAAGCCGATTTGGCTACATGGCTGTTCTTGTGTAAATACGAGGGCATGATGTCGATTGTGTCTTAGGTGTTGAACATGGTTAGACATGTAACCTTTTATTCTAAATGAATAAGACAACAAAAGCGGAAAATGCTCAAGAAATCTTGATTTTCCCGGTTTGGGTTTCTAGGGTAAAATATCTATGTACTGTGTGTTTGATGTTTCATTTACTTTCTTTATTAAATCTTTCTTGCTCTCTTTTGCTAGGTTTAGCATGGAATTGTGTCTCATTTCCTAAAATATTGTGAAAGAATGAGGTATTTGAATCTCTAGCTTGAAGCCAAAGGCTACATGATTTCAACCTCCAATGTTCCTCTTCTTTCTGAAGTGTTGCATGAAGGTTTTGAGAGGCATATTTTTCCTTTTTAATGACTTCTTTCGTTACTTATAGATTTTCCATTTACTGCTGGATTTCTTCCAGTTCATATAGACGTGAGGATCTCTCCGCAGAGGGAGGAATATATGAGGTATTTTCCCAATCTTTCAATGCTTGTTTCACCATTCTTAATTTGCTTTCCCAAATAAAATTTGGGGAGCCAAGAATGGGGGTGGACCAGAAATTCGACACAAGGAAGTTTATAGGGGCATAGTCAAGCTAGAGGGAGTTTAATTGGAAGGGGATAGGGCCTAAGTTCTATGGTGGAGAGAGGGAAAGGGTAATTGACTTATGGTCAGGGAGGGCATAGATAAGGATGCTAGAGGAGATGTCAAGAGGGGGAAGAAGGAGATCGCTATGAATAAGAAAATGATCTAAGTGCGCAATAATGTGGCAAGGCTTAAATATCTTGTTGCTCTAGGTGAATTTACCTTTGGATGGCTTTATATCCTGCAAGTCCCAGTCCGACATAATGTCTTCAAATTTTTCCCTCATAGGGTCACATACACAAATTCCTCCCCTCTTTTCTGAAAGGTATATATGGGTGTTCAAGTCAGCCGCTACTACGACTATTGTTAAATGTAGAGTTTCCTTGATATAAAATAAGGAGTTCCAACATTATAGCTTTTTTGAATATCTATTTGGCATGTAATGATTGAAAATAGAAAACTTGATTGCAGATTGTTTTCCTTTGAGAACAACAATGATCCAATGGGTGGCACAAGAATATACCTCTAGTTACCATTGTTGGGGATCCCATAGTGCGAGTATTCCTGCAGATGAACCTATGGAGCTTATCACTACTCCTTCATTGTTTCACATTATTTTAGTCGCATTCAAAAGTGCCACTGAGTCCTCCATTTTTGTCTCCTCAAGGAGAATTATAGAGGGCTTCTCAAGTTTGATAAGGTCTCCAAGGGATTTGAGCTTTAGATTTTTGTCGAAGCCTATACAATTCTAGGAGAGGAATTTCATTTTCTAGGGGTGGTATGGACCCACCTACTAGGGGTAGGCAGATATTGACCCTTGTTTACTGCTTTCCTTCCCATGTTACTCTGTGAGCTTTCAATGGAATGTTGCCTCCCCTGAGATTTTTCTTTGTTTGTGGTTTCTTCGTGAGCATATTTGTTTCTTCTTCACCCTGATCGTCTCATTTTATCCTACACTATTTATCCTTCCTCAACTTCTTGTAGTGACAACCCTTTAGGAGGGACTTATTCCATAGAACTGGCTACTATGTTTCTTACATGACTTCTTGATAGTTTTACTCCTCTTCTAAGTCTTCATCGTTACGATCTAAGCCGCGAGAGGAGACTTCCAATGGTTTCCCATTTTCTATATTTGGATTCGATTCCATACTTGCCTCAACTTATTGCACCATAGATGATTCTCCCAAAATGGAGAATGGGTTTCCAATGGGTGGCGCGACCTTATCTTGAGGCAGAGCCTCTTTCTTCCTTCCTTCATTAGATGCAACCTTATTTATCTTCTTTTGTGATGCCTAAGGGTTTTTTCCAGGGTTTGAAAGACCAGGGGCCTCTCCTTTCCTTGTGTTGGATTTTTCTTGACCTGCTACCATCCTTCCTCTTGGGTTTCTCCCGCATCCTCCTGATTTGGTTTATTCTATGGAAAATTTCGAGAAAAATGTCCATATTCATGGAAATATTTACATTTAAAGTGAAGTTGTTCATAATCCAATCTCTGGAGATGAGACCCGTCATCTAGGGTGAGTTTTATAGCTTTTGGAATCCCTTTTTAGAGATCTACTTTGACACATATTCGTGCACATAAAAACATTGAGGGTTTTGGATTTGATCTGTCTATATATTTTTTGAGGGAGTCCGATGCTTTTCAACACCTCATCACCCAAATAATGAAAGGTAAAGTGGGATAGGAAAACCCATACAAGAGTGACTATCGAGATATCACTCTCAGGATCAAAACTCGGAGTCCACTGATTCATATAGAGCCCTCACGACCCAACAAAATACAACTCACTTCAAAAAATAATATCTTGATCTTCTTTAATCTCGAAATAAAAGATATAGAAGCCCAAACAAAAAAAAAATGACTCATTCACCCTTGAATCAAGAATTGCCAGTTTTTCACAATCCAAAGATTGAGCTGCCAAGGAGAAGGCCATAGTTAGAGGTATATGGAAAAGATTTCTTGGAAGTTGTTGCACAGTGTATGGCGATCTCCAGAATCAGATCCAATTTCTTCACAAACTTGGAGTGAGTGGGCCGAGCAGATGGATTACCCATAGAGCCCACAATATCTACAATATATACATCAAACTCAGAGGGCTTGGGGTCATCCTCGACCATAGTGAAGGCATGTCCACACACGAAGAAAGGGAGACAACACTCTAGGGTTTCCTCATAAAAAATTGCAGAGCTTATTACTTTAGGTTTTGCATTAACATATATATCACATGAGTATATCTTAATAGAAAAAATTTACATCCACACACACACACACACAAGTTCAAAGGAGTTAGAAACATTGGTGAGAAATGATAAGTTTTTCATTGGTGATTATGGTTCAATGTTTGTGAGGGTGTTTAGTCCCCAAGGTTACCATGGGGTACCCTAAGGTAGTGGTTGAACAAGTGGTTTCACCCAAAATAATTATATTAAATGATCTCGAAACCCATCCACAAATAAGTGGATCAAAATCAACCATCTTGCCATCCTTAAGCCCAAACACTAATTGTCATGGCCCCATTAAGGACAATTTTTTTTATTTAATTATTGGCTATTGGGACCACCAGTTTTCAGAATGAGAGTAAAAATAACCACTAAAT